>PVIY010024125.1:0-38456 GCA_004026745.1 Myrmecophaga tridactyla | reverse complement strand
ATCATCAAGAAACATGGCTACTGGAACACAGCTCTACATTTTCAGGCAGTTCCCTCCAGCCTCTCTGCTACATCTTGAATAACAAGGTGATATCTACTTAATGCATAAGAATAACCTCCAGGATAACCTCTCGACTCTGTTTGGAATCTCTCAGCCATTGACACTTAGTCTCATTTCACTCTTCCCCCTTTGGTCGAGAGGTTCTCTCAATCCCTTGATGTTAATTCTCAGCTCATTCTAGGAAAGCCACACATTTTTTATCTTACAAACTGGAGATCAGAAATGTGAAATGGGTCTCACTGGGCTAAAATCAAGGTGCTGGCAGGGCCATGTTCCTTTCTGGAGCTGCTAGAGAATCCATTGTCTTGCCTTTACCAGCTTCTACATTTCTTGGTTTATGGTCCCCTTCCATTTTCGTAGGCAGCAACGGCTGGTAGAGTTCTTCTCACACCATCATTCTAACAGATTCTTTTTCTGCCTCCACTTCTACAGGCATACCACAGAAATATTGCTATTTAACTTCCAGACTGCCACAGTGAAGCAAATATTGCAATGAAGCAAGTCACACAGTTTTTTTGGTTTCCCAGTGCATGCAATGGCTGTTTTTATACTTACTGTAGTCTGTTAAAGTGTACAATCACATTATGTCTAAAAATCAACATATGTACCTTAATTTAAAAATACCTTATTGCTAAAAAATGCCAGCTATCAACTGAGCCTTCAGCGAATTGTAAACTTTTTGCTGGTGGAAGGTCTTGCCTCAGTGTGGGTGACTGCTGACTGTTCAGGGTGGTGCTTTCTGAAGGCTGGGGTGTTTGTGGCAATTTCTTAAAATAAGATAACAATGAAGCGTGCTGCATGGATTGGCTCTTCCTTTCACAAAAGATTTCTCTGTAGCACGTTATGCTGTTTGATAGCATTTTATCCACAGTAGAACTTTTTTTCAAAATTGGAGTCAATCCTCTCAAAACCTGTTGCTGCTTTATCAATTAAGTTGATATAATATTCTAAATCCTTTGTTGTCATTTCAGTAATGTTTACAGCATCTTCACCAGAAGTAGATTCCATCTAAAAAGTCACTGTCTTTGCTCATCCATAAGAAACAGCTCTTTCTCCATTAAATTTTTATCATAAGATTGCAGTACCAATCTTCAGGCTCTACTTCCAATTCTAGTTCTCATCCTATTTCCACCACATCTGCAGTTACTTCTGCTACTGAAGTCTTGAACCCCTCAAAATTATCCATGAATGTTGGAATCAACTTCTTCCAAACTCCCGTTCTTGTTGATATTTTGACCTCCTCCCAAGAAGCATGAATGTTCTTAATGATATCTAGAATGGTGAATCTTTTCCAGAAAGTTTTCAATTTATTTTGCCCAGATCCATCAGAGGAATCACTAACTATGGTGGCTATAGCCATTTCTTAAATAATAAAACATGGAAGTTGAAATGATTCCTTGATCCATGGGCTGCAAAATGTGTATTATGTTAGCAGGGCTGAAAATAACATTAATCTTGTCGTACATCTCCATCACAGTTCTTGGATGGTAGGTTCATTGTCAATGAGCAGTACTATTTTGAAAGAAAACATTTTTTCTGAGCAGTAGGTTTCAACAGTGGGCTTAAGTATCCAGTAAACCATTTTGTAAACAGATGCATGTCATTCAGTCTTTGTTGTTCATTTATAGTGCACAGGCAGAGTAGATTTAGCATAATTCGTAACCTAGCATTTTCAGAATGGTAAATAAGAACTGGCTTCAACTTAAAGTCATTGGCTGCATTAGCCCTAACAAGAGAATCAGCCTGTCCTTTGAAGCTTTGAACCCAGGCTTTGACTTCTAGATGGCAACTTCTTCCAATAGAAGGGTATTTTGTCCACACTGAAAATTTTTTTGTTTAGTGCATCCACCTTTTTCAATGATCTTAGCTAGATCTTCTGGATAACCTGCCGCAGCTTCTATATTAGCCCTTGCTGCTTCACCTTGCATTTTTATATTATGGAGATGGTGTCTTTCTTTAAACCTCATGAACCAATTTCTGCTAGCTTCAAACTTTTCTACTGTACCTTCCTTACTTCTTCCAATTTTTATAGAATTGAAGGTAATTAAGGACTTGCTCTGGGTTTGGCTTTGGCTTAAGGGAATATTGTGGCTGGTTTTATCTTCTATCCAGACCACCAAAACTTTCTCTGAAAAGGCTGTTTCACTTTCTTATCACTTGTGGTTTCACTAGATTAGCACTGCTAATTTCCTTTGCATTCATCACTTGGCTAAAAGATTTGGTGCAAGAGGTCTAGCTTTCGGCCTTTCTCAGCTTTTGACATGCCTTTCTCACTAAGCTTAGTCATCTCTAGCTTTTGATTTAAAGGGAAAGACATATGACTCTTCCTTTCACTTGAACACCCAGAGGCCACTGTAGGATTGTTATTATTGAAATTATTGGCATAATTTCAATATTGTTGCAACTCAGGGAATAGAGAGACTCAAGGAGAGAGATGGGGGAACTGCTGTCAGTGGAGGAGTCAGAACACATACATTTATCAGTCAGGTTTGCTGTCTTATATAGGCGCATTTTATGGCACCCCAAAACAATAACAATAGTAACACTAAAGACACAGAGCACCATAACAGATATAACAGTAATGAAAAAGTCTGAAACATTGCCAAAATGCAACACAGAGACACAAAGTGAGCACATGCTGTTGGAAAAATGGCACCATAGACTTGCTTGTCGCCGGGTTGCCACAAACCTCCATAAAAATGCAATATTGATGAAGTGTTATAAAATGAAATGCAATAAAACAAAGTATACCTACACTTATAAGGCTCTTGTGATTACACTGGGCCTACCTGGATAATTCGGGATAACTTTCCCTCCTCAATGTCAGCTGTTTAGCAACCTTAATTCCACCTGCAACCTTAATTCCCTTTTGCTGCGTAACAAAACATATTAATAGGTCCCAGGCATTAGGACATGGACATCAACATCTTTGGGGGGGGTCTTATTCTTCTGGTGGGGAGTCTGGGGCAATCTGTTAAGTCACTTAGCTTAGTACAGTGCTAGAATGACATGGTGCTATATAAGCAGTAGTTTCAAAGTAAAGTTATCTAGGTGGGTGAGCCAGAGGCAGCCTTCCAAAGTTCTGCAAGGTGTAGAGAAAGCCACGAGTTCCCATCCCTTCCAGGAGAAGAGAAGCTTAGAGAGCCAGGGGTTCCTAGTGGCCTGGACCCAGAAGGGAGAGGCTCTAGTGGTGGGGATTTCAGAAGAACCGAGGAAGCCAGTTACATCTTAGCAAGCACCAGTCCCCATGGACAGTAATCAGCCAATCAACCCTACTGCAAGGGCTGCACGGGAATCACGGACCCATCTCCCCACCTGATCACGCACCAGCTCTACCTGTGCCCAGGTGCCATCTTGGAAAGGAGGATAGCAAGGGGTTGGAAACCAGAATCACTAAGTGCTACCCAAAAGAGACTTTACATTACAATGAGGCTTCCTTTTAAAATCGCAAATATTTTTTTCCACTGTCAGAGGGAATAGGGGTCCAGAGAAAGAGGAAGTTAATTTTGGAAGGTGTGTATATTTTGCTCTTCTGTTTCGATATTTATAGCAAGCTCTGCTTATGTGTGAATGTGTGTTTTACTTATGTCATACTTTTATGTGGTATTGGGCTTGAAGCTGTATTTGGCTGGTGGGTGAGCTCTTTGTATTTTGGTAGTCAGTGTATTTAGGGATGGGGAGCTTCGAGAGGCTTCCTCTGCCCTGCTCCATGGAGGTCCCACTGAGGCAGTGGGTTTTGATCAATACAGCAGTGAATACCATTTTCATCACTCTGCTGTCCCATTATTATTGGCACATGTGTATTAGTTCCTTGTGTGTGAAAGGAACAGATTATTTTAGGTATACCCGAGCATAATTTTTCTTATAGGTCAATATGTCAGGAATTAGTTCCAAAATCAGTTTATTTTTTATCATAACTTGGAATTAAAATAATTGGGAGTTCATACTGGAAAAAGCCATCTATTTCATGGCTCTAGTAATGGATTGATTGGAGAATATATATTGTTTTTTTAAAAATCTCTGTGCCTACCATTTTAATCCAGTTAGATGTTCATTTGAAAATGAAACTATTTCTCTTAATAACTTTGCATTCTCTGGCAAGATTTATATTGCAATTTAAGCAGCTCCATGTACTGTGATAGAATGTGAAATTATTTTGAAAGTACAGCTAGAGAAACTAGTATAATAGGAAAACTTCCTGAAAATGAAGTATTTTTGCTTTTTTTAATAAGACTTAATGAAACTGAGCCATAAGATGTTAGAAATTTAGTAAATTCCAGTAATTCTGAATGATGAAACAGGCTAATCAGAATGCTAAAAGATATCTCACCTAACCTCCTCATTTGCAAGTGAGAAAATGATCAGATAGGAAATACTGGAAAATTGCTATGCTAATTGTTTTTTCTTTTCTCCTTTCTTTCTTTTTTTTTCTTTCCACTGATGGGCACCTCTAGTAATATCTGGTATTATAGATTATGTTCTAGGAACTCTGTGGTGGGCCATCTTTTGTGGGAAAGACCATCTAACTCTGAAGGGTAGGGAGAGGGGAGTTTGGAGGTCACGCAAAGGATAATGAGGAATGAGTAGGAGTTTGTCAGGAGGGAACAGTTGGACAAGAGGGAGAACCTGCCCTGTGGAGGGAATGGCGTGTGCAAAGGTAAGCGACCGTGGGAAGGTGTTACATTTGGAAAAGTTTGCGTGGTGGGAGATAGACACAGCGAGTACCTACTTGGCATGGAAGCTTATCAAGTACGTTCCTTGGTAAAATATTCTATTTCATGAGAAAAGTACTTCAGAAGGCATCAGAGTGCTTTAAACAAAATAAAATTCTTAAGAAGAAAATTTGACTTCTAAAAAACCTGGAATTCAGGATGAGTGTAGTGACCAAGGCAGTGACTTATCAAGCTACTTGTCAATGGTTCATAGAACCATTTTCCTAGCTGCAGAGTGAGGATTTGGTTGTTATAAAGTATAGGGCTGAAAGCCTTCACCAGTTTGGTTCAGCAAAAGCTGAGGCCTCAGCATATGGAGAAAAGATGATGGGACTGAGTTGAAGAAAGGATTCGTCTAGTACTTCGAGAAGAAAGGGCCAGAAATCTTATAAGTACCATGTTCACAGAGCAGTTACTGCCTTAAGATGGACCCTGTGCCCCTCCAAGGACATCCATTCCAAGGGGGCATGAGGTAGTGATGTCCTACCTTCCATGACCTCTTCCCTGTGTAATTACATTCCATTCTTTATCGGTCTTCCTTTTCTGGTATTGTTACCACTCAGGCCTTTCCATACCAGTTCTTCTCACCTTTTAATGCACTATATATTATCTAGAGGTCTTCTGAACATGCAGATTCTGACTTGTAGATCTGGGATGGGCCCTGTGGGTCTGCTTTCTGACAAGCTCCTAGCTTCTAGGACCTTATTTTGAATAGCGAGGTCTGCACAAATTGCTTGGTTAATCTTCTCAGTACAAAAGTTCCTGTCATGTTATTTCTGTGCTCAAAATCCTTCTATGACTCTCGAATGCCTGCCCTTAATAAGATCAAAAAAAAATTTCATCTTAGTCTGTATGCCTTTTATAATATGATTCTAATCTACCTTGCCATTGACATCTCTCATTGCCATTCTTTGGCTAACCTGGTAAAGCTTCCCCAGTCTTCCCTTTACCTAGAAAGACACTGATCTCATATTGAACACCTTCATGAACTACATTTTCCTTTTCTTTCTTTTTTTTTGCATTCCTTACTCTGTAAACTTCATGGTTTCTGCCTATGTTATAGTTACTTACTTTTAAAAATCTTTTTTGGGGGGGCTTTTAGATTCTTGGCAACTGAGTCTATATTTTACTCACTTTTGAATCCCATGCAGCATCTAATTTCGTGATAGATCAATATATTATCAATATATTAGTAGAATTGCATCTTCTCTCATCATTATGCACGTCAATTAGGACACCTTGCTGTGAGAAACGAAAAATGCCACCAGCCGTTAATGCATTTTTAGATGATTTACTTTATTGTTGGTATCCTGCTTTCTCTCCCTCATTGATACTATTCCTTAGTATGTTTCAGTTACAATAGCTGTATTTACTCTCTCAAGTTATCAAACCAATACATTTTAATATAATCCTAGGCCTCTCTCCAGCCTGAAGGTGACAACTGCTCTTTCTGAAATCGTAATGTCCCAGTGATACTTACTTTCTTGGTTACTGACTATGTTGTGGATACTTGTCAGAGGTTAAGCTTTATTTTTTTGAACACTCATAATGAATGCTTGTGAGAATGTATTGAATAATGACTGTGACATTTTTCTTTACAGCTGAATAGACTTTGATTAAATTCCACAAAAGTTAATTGGACGCCTACTACGGACAAAGCTCTGTGGGTGATACAAAAATGAATAACATGCTGTCCCTGCCAAATGGGAGCTCTCTTGCGATGCAGGCATTTGGAGCAGCTCATATAACTCCTTTCTCTTTTATGTTTCCTTCATGTAGGGGCAAAAGGTAGATAGTAACAGATGGTAGTCTCATTTTATTCAACTTGCGGTTTTGATAATCACCAAATGTGATAATTTTACATTATAAATTGTTTTGCTGTGCTGGAGTCTTATTAAACCATGATTGACTCATTTTACGCAGGTGGTAGCATTGTATAATAGGCCACAATATTAAAATGCAAATTTGGCTAAAAGATCATATTTACATATTGTGTTCATTTTTTTAAATGTTAAAAAGACATTTTAAAGCCAGCCTGTTTAAGTATTGGATTCTTTTGCAAAAAACTTACTGGTTTAACCTCAAGGGATAAGACAGTGAGTTAAAATGAATTAAGTGATCCTACTATTTCTAGTATGTGCAATTATAGATGTCAACTAGACACTATAGATTTAACATGACCCAAAATTCCTTGGTTCCTGAATGTCCCAACCTGCTCTTCCTGCCATCTTTTCAATCTCAGGAATGCTATTTTCAAAATTCCTTTTCTTTGGGCCAAAACCCCTGGTGCATTCGTTCTTACAAATCTGATACCTAATCCAATTTTAAATACTATTGGCACTAACTTCAGAATATATCCAGGGTCTGTCCACTTTTTACCATCTACATCCAAGATGGTAAACTTTTTCTAAGTCCTTTTTAACACTTGTCTGGTAAGTACATCTGCATTTGTTTTATAAAACAGATCGATAATTGTATGTTATCAACAGTAAGGACCTAATGCAGTTTATTTTACTATTTTCCTAATTTTTTTCAGTGGGTTACTTTAAATTTTTCAATATTTAAAAGTGATAACACTTGGAAAAAGATATAAAACACGGAAGCTACAAGAGAGAAGGTTTAGAAGTTTAACCACATACAAATTTAAAACTTTTAAACTTCATGAATAACTAGGGAAATACAAATCATGTAACTGAGATATTGTCCACTCACCCAAATTAACAATTTGGTTAAAATTAACAATGCGTATTGTGGTAAAAGCTGTTTCAAACCCTGTTGGTGAGAGAGCACATAAGTAAAATCTTTGGAACTGCAGTTTGTCTGTAGATATAAATTTCAATGTGTATAATCTTTCGCTGAGCAAATTCACTTCTATTCTATAGACATATGCTTACCTATGCACAAAAAAATAAGTACAAAGACATTAATTGAAGCTTGGCTTGTAAAATGAAAAGCTGGAAAATTTAAAAATGCTGAAAAGTTTTCTTAGACTGCCTTTCTGCAGAGGTGCAAGTATTTTTCTAGGAAAAACACCTGTGGATAAGAGTTTATACATTTAAAGCAAAATAGGTACTGCCAAACAGCCTTCCAAAAAAAAATCTGTGCCAATTTACACTCATCTGCGTGTTTTTGACAATTTTCCCAAGATTGGATATTATCAAACTCACTGAGCTTGCCAATTTTATAGATGAAAAAATGATATCTAGCTGTTGTTAGAAACAGCATTTCTCTGATTACGGACAAATTTGAGATCTTTTCATAGGTGTATTTTCTTTTTGCACGTGTTCTTCTTCTTGCCCTATCATCACATCTCTATCATCTATTTAACTAGTTGTTTAGCTAGATCATCCAGCTAGTTATGTGTAAGAACTGCCACATTACCTTATGTTCTTTAAATACAATTATATGCAACTCCCAGCACACCTAACCAAGGGCTGAAAAACTCAAGCTCAGTAATGTCTGGGGGTCTTTTCCTAAGCCTTCTGGGGGTGCTGAAGGTTCTCTTGTGCAGAGGCCACCGGGTCTGCAACCCACCCAGTTATTGTTCATATGCCCTCGTTTGTACTCTGCTTCCCTGCCAGACTCAGGCACAGGATGCTTTGCTGAGTCGGGGAGCCTTTGCACCTGGGAGCAAGCCTACCAAGAACTTAAGAGCCCTGCAACTTTCCAAAGCACTATATTGACTTTTCTCCCCTCTGCTTCTGGATCATGTAGCAAAATCTCTTATAGAGTTTATAGGCTTTCACAAAAATCAGGAAGAAAGATTTCCTTGGAGCTAAGCAAGTATTCCTGAGACTAGTGAAGATAAAAGCTCTTTAGGCAGGAAAGAGGAAAAATGCAAAGAAAATGCATTCACTTTTCTTTTTCTGAATGTTTACACATCAACAAAGTAAAAAATATGTTAATATTTCAATAAATTATTCTCCCATGTATGACGTGAACATGACATTTTTTAAATCGTCAATTTTGGCCATATTAAAATAATTGTATTTTCCTACCACTCAAATGATTTGATACTTTTGACCTTCACTCCACTTGTTTCAGAAAATGTTTCCAATTCAGAGTAACTCAGTGTCCACTTGTTTCAGAAAATGTTTCCAATTCAGAGTAACTCAGTACTCCAGCCTTAGTTTGATCATTTCAGGATTTTTTTTTCCTATGTCACCCTCCTCATCCATTTTTGCCCTAGTCGATTCTGAGTTTCTGGATCCCTTGGTAAAGGGTAAGGGGCATCTTTTGCTTGGTGAAGGTTGACCATGCTGGCTTCTGCAGTGGTGTAGGACCTACCTGGGCTCGCAGTGCTTTTCTTGGCATCAGTTACAATTTGGTATTCTACCAGCTGGAAGGATCACTGATCTCTCTATTCCTTTGGAGTGACTCCTCCCTATGCCAGCATTGAATGTTGTAGTTCTTTTTATTTTTAGGCAAAACCGATGGGCACAACCTGATACCTTATTTTGATCTAACATGCATTTCCCTATTTGCTAGTGAGACTGAACCTCTTTTTAAAATTTGATTGGCCATTTGTGCTTCTTATCAGTTGTCTTCTTAATTCCCTTGATCATTTTTCTCTTGGGTCATTTGACTGTATAAAATGCTTTTTATTTTTAATATTCTAACATCTGAAATTTGCTGTTAATATATTGAGTAAATAGGTATCTGACATCCTTTACCTCAGCCAAGTACCGATTTTCCCAAAATAATTTAGCAATTCCTTAGAAATGCCACCTTCATGGCATTTCTGTTTCTATTTTATTCTAACACTCACTATGTGCATTCCAGTACCACTGGCACTCTTAATTCCTATAGAGTTATAATTTGTGTTTGTATCTGATGTAGCAGACTCCCTTCATTGTTCGTGTCAGGATTTTTCTGAGCTCTTTTTGTCTATTTTGTATTCTAAATGGATTTTATTATCAGATATTTCCATCTTTATAATATTATCTTTCATTTGGTACTGTGGTATTTATTTGGGTCTTATTTTATGACATTTGGAAAAGCTTTCTTCTTATAGATTTTCCACATTTTTTGGTTAGGATTATTCCTAGGCGTTTTATAGCCTTCAACTGCTACTGCACATCAGATCTTTTGTGTTTTTCTGCTATATTTTCTACTTGTATAGGAAGCAGGGAGTTAAAGCTGTTGGCCTGAAATCCATTCACTCTGCCTTCCTAGGAGACTCTTGGGGGCTGGGGAAGCAGAGCAAAGAAGGCAGATCATCTGGTCTAATCTTGTCAACAGAATAACTGAACTCCAGTTAAATGGATAAGGGTAAATAGGAGGACAGTATTTATCCAGGGAATGTTCTTAACAGGGTATCCCTGGTTCAGGATTGCCTGTGGTGAATAAAGTCAGAGTCTGTGGATTTGTGAGACATGGTTCATCGGAAAATGATATTAAGCTGGATTATCAAATGGAGATGTTTAATAAACTAAACACACTCCCACTCTGTGAGCTAGTAGTCTGCAAACCTCACTTAGAATTTGTGTCCTCCGAGTCAGAGTATTCGTTTCTAATAAGTAATGGTGGGGAGCCCCCATTTATGCCATAGATATATGTCTCCCTGCATTGTCTGTGATTCTAAATTTCTTGTATCATTGAAATGGTTAATAAACCTTGATAGTAAGATTGTGGCTTTGTGTGAATCTGATTTGACAAGTTGATCCTTTGAGTTAGCTGAGCAGGAAAGCTAAAGATTTTGGTATATAGCCACCTTTCTTTACTTCCATTCTACTAGTTTGTCAATTTTTATAATTTTTATGTAGATAGTGCTGACAGTTTTTTTAAAAAGACAATTGATCTGTTCTAACACTTATACAATGCTTCTTTTTCTTGTTTTATTACCTTGACTGTACCTTGAGGAATATGGTGATGATAGCAAACATCTTTATTTCATTCTTGACTAAAGAAAATGCTTCTAAAATGTCATATTCAAAGAGGATGCTTGTTGTAAGTTTCTGATAAACACCCTTTATCAAATTAAGCATTTATTTACTTCTTTTCTCAGTTTGCTAAAATTGTTTTCCTAAAATGAGGGTTTTGTTTCATGTGTTTTCTGCATCTATTGCAATAATTTTTATTCTTTGGTATATTAATGTGAGTTGCATTACTAGATTTTGCTTTTATTGATGAATTCCACTTTTAAACTTTGATTTTCTATTTTATTATTTTTTTGCTTATTATTTTAGTCCTTGACTAACTGTGGATTGATTTTATTTTTCTTGTCCTAGCTTCACGAATTGTGATTCAACTGGTCTTGTTTTATTTATTTATTTATTTATTTTTGTATGCTGTATGGCTGGGTGGGGGTGCAGGTGTCACATTTCATTCTTTTTCCATGTGAAAATCCCATTGTTGCAGTACCGTTTGTTGAAATTTTGCTTGTTTGCTTTTTTTCTTTCTTTGTTAGATTGTTTGTTTGTTTTGGGAAGGTATGGGTCAGAAATTGAACCCAGGTCTACCGGTTGGCAGGCGAGACTTTTACCACTGAACTCCCCTTGCACCTCCTTTGTATTTTAATTAATACTTTAAAGCTATATGCTTTCTCTAATGATGGGGGGGTTGACATGTAGCTCTCATAGTCTTATTCCTTTTGAAATAGTTTTCATTTATGTTTTGCTTTCCTTTGCAACCCACAAGTCATTTAGAAGGGAGGTTTAAAATTTCCAAATGGAAAAACTTTTTACTTTTTATTTCCACATATTTCACCAGTAGTTTTGTTGTGATTAGAGAATGTGGCTGGTATGATTTCTAAAAAGATTTTCTTTATGGCCAAACACATGGTCACTATTGTTACTATTCTTGAAAAGAATATGTGGTTGCTATGTGTTGAATGCATAGTTCTACACACACAATTAGATCAAGCTTGATTTGTTGCATGATTCAAATACTCTAACTTGAGTGTGACTAATTTTTTCCTTTTTGATCTTTCCATTTTTGAAAGAAGTTGAGGATGTCTCCACTAATAAATAAAAACATGACAGTTTCTCTTGGAATTTCCATTTTTGCCTTCCCTATTTTGTGTTACATATTTCATATGTGTTTAGATGCTTAAAGATCCACACTATTATATCTTTTTTTTTTTGGTGGACTGTATCTTTTAACAAATATAAAATATCAGTTTCTTCCATGTAATGTTTTTTTGTTGTGAGTTTTAATTGATCTGATATTAATTTTGTTGTTTTCCATCTCTTTTATATAGTATTTTTTTTATATATCCCATTCTTTCATTTTCAATCTTGTGTATCTTTTTCTTTTAAGATTCATTTAAAACAAGATTTAGTTGGATTTATGACAATCCAATCCAAGAATCTCTGTCTTTTAATGATTGGACTGAACCTATCACATTTATTGGGATTACTGATATATTTAGATTGATTTCAGCCACCATATTATTATTATAATTTAAAACTTACTAGGCTTTAAATAGCAATTTATATTTCTTTTCATTCCCTTTACTAATGCTTTTATGATTTATTTTTAATGTTAGATCTTGAATTCATCTGAAATTTGTACGTGTGTGTGTATGTGAAAGGTGTGTAGTAAGAATCTGTATCTTTTTTTCCATTTAGGTATTCAATTTTCTGATCACTATTCATTCTTTTCAGACACACAAAAAAACAGACTGTTTCAATACTAAACTGATGAAGGGAGAAAGTCCATTTATGGTAAGAATAAAGGCTACAAATCTTAGGCAATAAAGAATATGCTAGAAAAAGAAAAGAGGAGACTACTGTCAGATTTGGGAGATATCTGGCTATATATAGCCAGACTGAGTTGGAATCCAAAGGAAAATGCTATAAATGGAATTAAAGTGACATTTAAAAATTGGGGATGATATTTCCTACACATATGCTAAAGGATTGCTTTAGATGTTAAAGCAGAAGATTTTTTTCCAGTTAATATTAAAAAGACAAATGTCTTCATAGAAAAATGGGCAAAGGCCTTGGACAATCAAAAACAAAAGATGAAATCCAAATGGAGTAAAAATATATAAACAAATATTCTATGCACTAGAATTGATCCAAATTCATTTTTAAGTAATGAGATACTAATTGTCACCTATTAAAATAACAAAGTTCAAAAAAATGATTAAAAAAATTGGTGTGTGGAAGCATTGTTCAAAGGAATGTAACTCGTACAATCTTTTAAAACATGAAATTGACAATTTATTTTAAAACTCTTAAAATATTCCTATTGTTTTACCCAGAATTTTGCATTTAGGAAATTTGTCCCAAGAAAATAATTAGAAATATGCAACAAAGACTTATATAGGGCGATTTACAAAAAGAGCTACTTAAATGTTTAATACTTGGGGAAGGAGAGAATAGAGACCACAGGCATTAGTAAATGTGTTTAAAATATCTTTACAAGATTCCTGCTGCTGCCTGAAAAGCTGTAGTTGTTATATGACTGGCTAAATAACAGCTGAAGTTGACTGTCATGCCTATTCACAACTTTTGGTGATTTCAGTATGAGGGAAAAACACAGCTCTATCTCTGTCTAAAAAAGAAATTGTTCCCCCTCCCCAGTCAGCTCTGCTTTGGATGGCAAAAGTTTACAATTTAAGTTATCTTCTATCAGAGTCATTACAGAGCTAGAGTTCTTGACTTCGGTATGAAATAAACAATTTTGGGACATTTTAGCTCCAAGGGGTAGGGGATTTCCTTCTTCCTTGCACTCTCTTTAAAACCCTGTCAGTGGACTGTTGTAAACTGGCAGCTACTGTTCCCCATTCCAGAAATAGGCAAAGTGCTTAAAGAAGCAAAGCCTCGTAGGCTGTAATTAAATCAAGGGTTAATTGTTTATGCTAAGTAAGCAAGGGAGAAAAATCTCAGGAATCTGAAGATAAGGGTCTCCCCTCAGTGGAACAGGGTGGGAGAGGTGAGCTCATACATCTTGTTTTGGTGGTTTGGTTGCCACCTTGTGTTTATTAAGCCAAGCACCTAACACCCACTGCTGTCTTAACTGACAGCAACTGCAGTCACTAAAGGTTAGGAGAGGAGCTGGTCCCAGAGGGAAAAGAAATGTAAAAATATGTCTAGTAACCTGATGCCATTTTCCAAGCTGTTTTGCTCACAGGGAAAGTGAGCTTGTGTGTTTGTGCCACCAGATGCCACCCTTCCCTTGAAAGAGACTAAAAGTAACTAAATAAAGGCAAGTGTTCTCTTAGTTTGTCTCTCCCACTTTTATGTCAGTGTAGCTTTATCTTGGGTGAAGGAAAAGCAGCCATGTTTTATTCTGCAACATTGTGAAGCAAGGAAAGAAACGATTTCTTTGTTAACAATTTACAAAACTCTTTTAAACTGCTACGGAAACATTACTTTTCCATCTTATCTAACGATGGATTACGATTTTGTGTGCAAACTCACGTTTCGGTGTTAGCCTGGCTTCTGTTGTACATTCAAGCTATTACAGAAGGCCACAAGATAACATATTGTCACCACCTACAATTCTAAGCTTCCAATTTCTCCAAGGGAGGTGTTTAGAGCAAACACCTGTTTGCTGTGTCTGTTGGAGCAAAAAAAAAAAAAAAAAAAAAAAACACCACAAAACAAACAGATACAGGATTTGTTTTTGATGATTTCTTTGATGGGTTACTTCTAGAAAAACCACACTCCCCTGTCTGTCCATCAATATGCAATCACCTGAATGCAAAGGTTCAGGTTGCCACAGCAGAAAAGGTATTGACTCATAAAATGGAATGCAGTGTAATCCATAATAAAAAGTCCTTTATGTTTTAGCTGAAATCCATACCTATTTATTAATCATGATCCTTGAATTCACCTTTGACTTTTGCTGGAAATAAAATGTCAGGGATTACTGATGTTGCCCTAGTCCTTCGTCTTTCTCTTACGCTGGACCTCCTGGTGCAGTAAATCAGCGTGTGCTGTCATCGGTAGGTTCTCACCACCGTTCTGCATTGGTGAGGAAGATGGACATTTTTTAATTACCATTCCCAAAGAAATGCCAGAAATAGATGCAATCTTGAATATCTTACTTAATCTGTCTGTGCCTCCGTTTTCGGATTAGTAAAATCAGGTCTTTTCCTGGCTGCTTTCTGAATTCTCTTTTATACCTTGGTGAGATTTTTATGACTCTCTCTCAGTAAGAACTTTGATAGCCAGGTAGTAAACTGATATACTGGTAATTTAATGGGATGCCAATATTTATATTAAATTCTGACCTTGTTGCTATATTCCTATTTCCACAAACCATCCTACCTCCCATAGCAATCTCTGAATAGTATAGCTACAAAAGGTCTTATTTTCAGGTAGACATACTATGTTTTTGAGTTTGGCTTGACAAAAAGCATTTTATATTTTAGGTTCATTTTCTCCTCTTGAATTTTTGTCCTGGAGAACAGTTAAAAAAAATCTAAGTGTGTTCTACTCTCACAGCTCCTACCTGAGAAAATCAGTTCAGATTTTTATTTCTGCATGAAATCACTGTGCTTTGAGCCATATTTGTGGGTGAAAGCATTTTTGCTGCCCTGATTGTCCTTAGTCACACTAAGCATCGATGTTTAAATCAAAGGCATCCCAGGATGAACTGACAATTGGAAAAGTTTGAAACTTTTCCCTATGACAAACAAAGCTAAAATATCCTTTGTTTATTGGGGCATAAGTGAGAAGAAGATGAGTCACCAGTATTTCAGTGGTCTCCCACTCCATACACCCAAACTAACTTCTTTTTCCCATTCTCCATTAGACTTTTTGTCTTGGAATTACTAGGACTGAGGTGCCAGATAAAATATAGTACACCAAGTTAAATTTAAATTGCAGTTAAAAAGTGATATTTTAAAAGTTTGTGTCCCCTGTATTGCATACATGTTATAGTAAAAATTAAACTATTATATTAAATTAATTATTATGCTAATTATACTAAGAATTAGTTGGTTTTAATCTGAAAGTCAAATTTAATGTGGCATTCTGCATTTTCATTTGCTAAATGCAACACTGACTAGGAAAATGTGAGGTTGCTGAGATGGTTTCAGTGCCACATGCATTTCCACAATGAATAGCAAGGGTCCCCTATCACCTAAAATGCTGTAATTTTAATAAGGTAAAAATTCCCCAGTTCCCTGATTTGCATTACCCAGTCTATCCATATATGTGTATATTTCTTTCAGAATTTAAGATTTATGTATTTCATATTGTTTTTTCATTTAATATATACAATATTCCTACATCTACATTTAAAAATTACTATATAATCTTACATTGTTCCTAAATGATTTATCATTTCCCTGTTACTAAGCATTTAGGTTATATATATATTTTCTGTTATAAAGTTACAGTAAGTTCTTTTTTTAAAATTTATTAATTAAAAAAATTTAACAAACCAAATAAAACATTAACATATAGGATCAGTAGTTCACATTATCATCACTCAGTTGCATATTCATCATTTCTTAGAACATTTGCATCAATTCAGAAAAAGAAATAAAAAGACAATAGAAAAAGAAATAAAATGAAAACAGAAAGAAAAAAAAGATTATACCTATCATACCCCTTACCCCTCGCTTTCATTGATCACTAGCATTTCAAACTAAATTTATTTTAGCATTTGTTCCCTCATTATTTATTTTTATTCCATATTACAGTAAGTTCTTAAAGCACATAGAACTTGTTTTCTATTAAATTGCTTTTCTAGAAGAAATTTCTAGATGTGAGTTTAGTGGGTCATCAAAAATTGAGTGCCTAAATGATGCCTGAGTTATCACATTCAGACTTCCTTTCCCATCCTATGTTAGAAGAGGAGATTGGGAAAGTAGAAAGAATAAGAGGAATGCCTGTGGATGCAGCTTTATGCTATACTAGCTCTGCAAGTGGATGTTTCCTTTATAAGAATAGCTCACATTTCTGAGAGGAAGCCATCTCTGCTTTCCCCACTAGCAGTAAAGTAAGAGGCATGGCAATAGTTTTTTTTAAAATTTCTGCTATATTTCAGTACCGTTCCTGAGTCGTCCATTTCCTCCCAGCATGTCACCAGGCTTCTCTGACCATCATGAGCATCCATCCCAGGATGACTGCCTCACAGGCTTGGTTCCCATGGCACCTTATCAGGGGAGAGTGCAGGGTGGACATGTTCATAAAAGACTCATGCCCTTCTTCCTCAGTGTGTGGAAGATGACGAGGAGGTTTGAAAACACTGCTTAAACAACATGCTGGTCCAAGGGAGAAATGGCTCACCAGCTGTTTAGAAATCTTACCCAAAGAGGAAAAGGAAATGCTACAAACCAAGCAGGACTATTTTCTATGAAAGTAAAAAGGGATAATGGAGAAAGCAGCGAAGGGCAAATATGAGGTGAGGAGCCCAGGTGGAGCAATTATAAATTGCTTTCCTTTTCAATCTTGAATATCTTTGAAGGTGATTTAAAAATGAAACCAACAAGATAAAACTAAATAAAATATATGGAGGTATAAAGACCCCAAACTAGAGTTTCTTCCACTTGCATTGTTTGGTTCATGTCAACTTTACCCAATTAGGACTAAGCCACTGTTTATGATGGGATAAGTTAGCGTGGACAGCTCCACAGCAAGCTCAAAGGTAGATAGTGCCAGCCTTGCTGGGAATATTGTACTTGAGGAAGTCGTGCTTCTGGAAGAACCACGAGTTTAAATGGAGAGTGCAGCAACCTTTCAGTAGGGAGACTGATGGAGCAGTGTACTTCAGCCAGGGGCCTGTAGGTGCTTAAAGCATCGACTTTAGTGCCGTTGCTTGAAAAGGTCTTTCCCCTCCCAAACAAAACCTTACTTAGGAGTTCTATCAGCATTTAGCAAATTATTTTCACAGGGAACACTAGAAGCTCATCAGGAAATTAATAGCTGTTCTCCAAAAGTGAGGTCTGTCAGCTTGGGAAAGTTACTTGCTCTGAATCCTTCCCTTGCACATCCATAATATGCATTGGAATAGTGAAGACAGAGAAATCCTGCAGTGGAAAAACCTGTTCAATTTTATTTAGCTCAGCATTTCCCAAATATATAACTAAGGAAGTCGTTTTTACATAACCCTCATGAACATTTCAAGGGATCCTGTATCCCAAAGAACAATTTTTAGACACTATGTTAGATAAATGTATCTCCATGATAAACAAAAGGGTGTAGAAAGAGTTGGGTGAAGATTCTCACAGACTGATTTTCAGTGTGTACTGTAGCTCAGGAGCTTGTCCTTTACATCTGCTGAGTCACCTGGAATGAGTCATCTATAATTTTTCTTTAGAGATTTGAGTCTCTCACAGGAAAATAAAGGGGCAGGGAATTTGTTGCCCAGGTTTTATATTCATTTATCCTCCTAGTTAAATTCCATGGCTTTAGAATAGAGCGGAGAGCATGGAAGTGAGCTGGCTATAAACATAAAGAGCAGGATTTAATTTATAAATCATGCCTTCTGGGTAAAAGGATGATGGGGTCTAAAAAAAAAGTGTATGTCATGGATACTGAGAGGGACAGAGTTGTGAGGAGGGTCGTTTAATTGATAGGAAGGCTGGAAATTGAATTGGCTGGTGGGAGAAGACAAAAATAGAGGGATAAAAGCAGATCGATAAGGAACAATGTGTGGTAGAGAATGAAGCAGCCCAGTGTAGCAGATTGTTTCCAAGTGAAATTACAGTGAAATGGTTTGGAAAGAATTTGTATCATTTCAGATGCCTAATGACTAGTACTCAGAGTGTGGCATAATAAAGAAGATTTAAAAATTTCTGTCATTTCAGATGGCATAATAAAGAACATTTAAAATTTTTTATCATTTCAGATGCTTAACGACTAGTACTCAGAGTGTGGCGTAATAAAGAACATTTAAAAATTTCTAACAATGATTAGACCTGGTATTCAATTAAATGAATACATACTAATTAATTATCATATGTAAGCACAGAAAACAGGGATTTAGAATATAAAGGACAAATCTTGATTTCAATGAAGGACTGCTATAGATATTTCACTGTAGATAAGTCAATAGTATAGAAATTTTAATACAGGAATAAAGTAAGTACATACACATAACTCATATAAGGCAGAATACTTCATTTTTTAGGAGAAGAGTAAAGTGACTAGAACTGAATTTGGGAATATTAATCCACCAGCAAGATACAGAATGAATTGATAAGTAAGCTTGAGGAATAGGAGTGGATAAAAGTCTTGATTTTCAAAGTGGGAAAGTGATACACGTGAGGAATTAAATCAGGGGTCAGCAGACTTGTCTATAAAGGCCAAGATAGGAAATATTTTTGGGTTTACAGACCATGTGGTCACTACGGTGGGAAAGCAGCCATAAGCAATAAATGAACAGGGCTGTGTTACAGTAAAACTTTATTTATAAAAGTAGGCAGTGGGCCAGATTTGGCTCACAGGTCATCGTTTTCCAATCCCCGAATTAAGTAAAAGAAGTTTAAAGTCAGTCGCTGCTGAAAATATAAAAATCTGTTATTGAGATTGCAAGGATATAGCAGATGTGATCTTTAGGTACAATATTGAAAGAATCGTGGTATGCTAATCCCATTTAAAGCAGAGTTATTTTGATTTCCGATTTCAGCAAAGGCAGACTAGCTCATTATAGGCCAACCCTTCCACTGAAATAACTAGAAAGGCTCTGAGTGTGCGTGTGCGTGTATGTGTGCTCTCAGAGAGCTACCAACATAGTAAGGACTTGGAAGTTTAAAATTCATGTAGAATTTAAACATACATGTCAACATAGTATAAAACATAGAAAGGGTAAATGGAATTATTATGTTCAAAGATCCTTACATTGTCCAGCACTTGGTAAATCTACAAATTTAAATTAAATTTTAATAAAACAAGGGTGAATGTTTTACCATTTAAAAAGTAGTCAAAGAATGTACTGGATAATTCAGAAGCTAATAGGAAATATGGAATAATAAAATATCAGTTAATCCAGAATAAAGCAAGAAATGGTAGAAAGGAAAAAGGAATATAGAACAGGTGGGACAAGAAACAGTAGTAAATAGTAGATTTAAATCCAGATATATCAGTAATTATATCAAATATAAGTGGACTAAATACAGTAATTAAAAGATAAAGATTGTCAGGCTGGATTAAAAAGAATCATCTATATATTGCTTACAGGAGATTTACCTTAACTTCGAGAGGCTACTCTGCAACCTACTCTTACACAGCTTCAGCAAGATATTGCTATTTATCATGGATTGCCAAACCTAAACCAAAACCATTCCTGCAAATCCTAAAGAACACCTAGGACTTTATCTGAGATTCTACCATGCATTATGATTATTTTCCAGAAAACTACAACCTCCAGATGGGTTCCTAGGCCAGAAAAGTCCTGAAATTTAGAGGGGCCAGCCTCTCCAGAACATCAACTAATTCCATCCCTCTAGCCCACATTATCAACAGCCCTTTCAAACTGGAAAAAGTTAGAATGGGCATAGCCCAAATACACCTAAAGATTGGGAGGAAGATGTTAGGAGAAGGTGGAGTTATAACAGAGAAGGTAGGATTTAGCAAATTAGTATGATTGCTGAATCATTATTTTGGTATTTCATTTAGTCTTAGTATCTTAGTATCTTAGAACAGCTACAAGAAAAAGCCTAAAATTATGGAACTGTAACCCACACCAAACTCTGAAATCTGTACTATAACTAATTGTTGTGGTATACTTTGAAATGTGTTGCTTTTTTGTATACATGTTATTTTTCACAATAAAAAAGAGCTATATCTTGAATATAAGGCTACAGAGAGGTTCAAATAAAAATATATCTTGTAAACTATCAAAAAATAAGCTGGTGTAACTATACCAATACCAGGCAATGTATATTTTAAGGTAAAAAGTACAATTGGAGATGAAGAAGGACATTTCATAATATGAACCAATCTACCAGGAAATTACAACTTTTAAATTTACATTCGCTTTGTAAAATAGTCTCAAAATTGACAAAAGTAAAGGAAAAATACATACAATTTATTTACCTATTATTTTATTGACAAATATTTGAATTATTTCCAGGTTTTGACTAGTATCAGTAAAGCTACTATGAATACTGTTATAAATGTCTTTTGGAGGACACACGCATTTCTATCTCTTGAGTTTATACTGAGAAGTAGAATTTCTGGGTCATAAGATTGGTACTTGCTTAGCATTCACGGATACTGCTGAACAGTCTTCCAAAGTGGTTGCTAATTCATCTTCATACCAGTATTGTATGAGGGTTCAGTTGTTCAATATCCTTGCCAATACTAAATAACTTTAGCCATTCTACTGAGGTTATAGTGATGTCTCGTCATAGTTTTAGTTTGCATTTGGTTGATGCATAATGACGTTGGTGCACTTTTTCATATATTTCTTGGCCTTTTGGATGCCCTCCTTTGTGCAGTGCTTGCCCAAGTCTAGGATTCATTCATTTATGTTGTGTGTCTTTTTTGTTAGGCGTTCTTTATAGATTCTAGATATAAGCTCCTTCCTGGATATACACTTTACAAATCATGCTCCCAGTCTATGACTTCTCTTTCACTCTCCTAATGGTATCTTTTCATGTACAGAACCTTCTAGTTTTAATTAAATCCAGTATATACTTGTTTCTTTGACAAATAGTGCGTTTTGTTTAAGAAATCTTTGACACCTTAAGGTCATGAAGATAATCTCCTGTGCATCTTATATTTAGATCTGTGGCCAACTTGAGTTAATTTTTATGTATCATATGAGGTAAATCTAGGTTCAGTTTTTCCCCATGTGGATGCCCAATTATTCCAGTACCATTTGGTGAAATGACGATCCTTTCTCACTGTATTACAAAGGTGTATTTGTCATAAATAGATGACCACATATTTCTAGGCTGCCCCTACTCTGCAAAGTTTTATAGGCCTATTTGTCTATTCTTGTATCAAAGTCACATTATCTTAATTATTTTAGGTTTATAATAAGTCTCAGTATATGGTATTGTCAGCTCCCCTTCAAGACTGTCATGGCTATCCTAGATTCTTTGCATTTCTGTATACTTTTTGGAGAATCTGCTTATAAATTTGCACCAAAAAAAAAAAACCTTCTGGGATTTTGATTGAAATTCCATCAAATCTTTAGCTCAATTGGATAGTGACAAAAACAATGAGTCTGCTAATCTATGTCATGGTTATTTATATAGGTCTTCATTAATTTATCTAAATAAGGCTTTCTTCCATTAGATTATTATCGATTTTATGTTTTTGATGCTATTATAAATAATATATTCTTAAAATTTAATACTCCAATGGTTTGTTGCTAGTATACAGAAATTCCATTGATTTTATATAATGACCTTATATCCAGTGATTCACTTATTAAATTCTAATAGTTGGGGGATTCCTTTTGATTTTCTACATATACATTCATGCCATGTGAGCATATAAACAGTTTTACTTCTTTTCTTGTCTTTATACCTTTCATTTCTGTAACTTGCCTTCTGCACCAGCTAGGCCCTCCTGGGCACTGTAGAAAAGAAGATGATACTGGACATTTCCATCCTGTTCTCAAACTCAAAGAGAAACATATGACATTTCTCCATTAGAATGATGTTAGCTGTAGGAATATTGCTTTTTAGAAAACTGTTCAGGTATAGAATATACATATCCTCACCTTACCACTGATTATACGATAAAAACTGAATATGATTCAGAAGAGTGATGGAGCTCCTTTATTTAAAAAATAATTCACTCAGATTGCTAAGAACAAAACGCAGATCATAGACAGTAAACATTTTGTTCTGTTTTGTAGTGATGACCTCATGCAGAATTTTTGGTGCTGAATACTATAGGAAGATCGCTGACGAAATGGAAGGAGTGACAAGAATGCTAAAGTTCAGAAGCCATGTCTCATGAGGAATTATTGAAAGAATGGAGTGGGGTGGACATTTAGTTTGTTAGGTGGAAAAGGGCATAAACTCTATGCTCCACCATAGTAAAAATAGAATGGGAAAGTGAAAATAAAACGAAGTTTATTTGGACTCAGTAATTTAAGCGATACCTTTATAATGACTAGACCTTTCTAACAGTGGAAATGAGATCTTCTGGAGGGAGTAAACGTGGAGTAGTAAGTGTGGTTGATGGGATTCCTTCATTGGGTGGAAAGTTGCATCAGGTGATTCTTTTATTAGAGAAGATGTTGCAGCAGATAATTTATAGAACCCATTTTAATATTAAAACCATTATTTTGTAGACATCATTTACAGGACGTACATTCTGGCTCCCTTTCACATTTTAAAGATGTGTCTGAAGTCTGAATCCAGGAAACAGTGTTCAAAAATTGGTGCCTCGGAAAACAAAAACTAGTGCATCTTCTATCAAATAGTGTTTTTTTGCTAATGGTTGGCACTTATTCTGTGGGAACTAGAAAGTTTCTGAGGGAATATGTGCGCATAAGAAAGGGATAATACATTTAATGACTGGCTTAGAAAAAAGATTCGATCACCTTAATTGTGCTTCAATTAATTTGCTCTTTTCTGGCTGACTTAAAAACTGTATTATGGACAGGCAGCAGTAGCTCAGCAGGCAGAATTCTCTCCTGCCATGCTGGAGACCTGGGTTGCATTCCCAGAGCCTGTCCATGCAAAACAAAAACAAAAACAAAAACAAAAACCGGAAAACAAAGCAGCACCAACAAAACAGTATTATTCCCAAGAGAGATTCATGATAGCATGGTCGTTTAAAATGGGGATCTGGGCTGGGATCCTGTGACTTTGGTCAAGCTATGTAAACCTCTACATCACACTTTCATTATCTTCATGCTGTCTTAGAAGATGACAGTAGTTATCTAAATGATTGTTGACATACTAAGTGGGAGAAGCCTTGCACAGTGCTTAGCCTGTTTCTGGCATGTAGAATGGTTTAAGAAACTATCGTTGTTTCCCTTAGGAATTCGTTAGTCACCTTGTGGAAAATATTTCTTCAGCAACATCATGCCCCATGCATGTAGTATTCACCTGTGCAAACATTTTGAGAACATAGTCAACAGGTATAATAAAAAATTAAAGCCCACTTAGTACTTTTCTTAGGATTTTGAGTGTTGAAAAAATACTACGTCACACTCAGTACTCAGATGACAGTTAGTACTCGTGCATCTTTTTCTGTTCATCTGTTTCTTCACCTTCTTACCTCTGCTGGGCCACTGATTTCAAAGCTGGTGGCAACCACATCTCCAGTTCTGTGAAGAGGCAGCAGTTGCCACCTGGAACTGCGTGAGAACTTCTTCCCGAGGAAAGCATACACATCATTTCCAATGGAAATTGAAGGGAAGGGAAATTTAAAGGTAAATACCACCTTTAAATCACTAATAGGAGTTCTCATGAGCTACATAAGTAATATACTATGTACACACAGACGTGCACACGTACACAAGCCCAAACACATTGATTCAAGTCAGTGTTTCACTGGCAGAAATTGAGTGAAAGAAAAATCAAAGGGAAAATATGTTCATCTTAAATTTATTGATGATGGCTTTGGAATTCTACATTATTACATTTTCTCGTATGAGAGTAAGCACCTCAGGGATTTATAGCCAAGTATTGGGAATTGGATTAGTTATATACTTTCTTATCCCAAACCAACTCACTTTAGAGTGAAATTGCCATGGAAAAAGGGAATTAGCTGAATAATTAGGGAATGGTTTAGATATTTTTATCTGCTGCCTGCAGTACTCAGGAAGGCTGAGTGCCTCCCACCTCACCTGCAGTTGACAGCTGCCCAGGGCATCATTAGAATAGGTGGTTGCTCGAATCTCAGAGCATGTCATGAGGGGGTAGACACTAGCCCTGCTGGATTCTCTTTTCCTCCCCAATGTCTTTGCTATTTGGTAACATTTTCTACAGGTCGTTGCGGCATCAGAGAGGGTTATTTTTACTCATCAGGCATTTGCTAGATTTTAAGAAATTTGGAAAGAAGTGCTATGGAGAAACTGCTACACTTTGAAGCTAAATTCCCCCTCCACTCTTTCTGATGCCTCCTGGGAAGAAATGTTTTGCTTTTATGTAAAATACTAAAATATTTCTCAGTGGTAAGGAAATTCAGTTTTGAACCTGGGTCCTGAGAATCAAACCTAAAAAGATGTAAGTAAAGGAATCTTAAGTTCAACACATTCTCACAGTTCTGAGTTCAGACTTCATTGTCAAGTTACACCCTTAGGAAAAATCCTCCACAAGGGGCCACATGTGCTCTGTTGTAGAATCTCAACCGGTTCTGAAGAGTTGGAATATTTCTGTTGAGATTCACCAGTGTGTGGGGTAAAACATGGTTGTTTTAAAATGTGTTGTGTTTCTTAAAATAAAAAAAGGAAAAAAAGAAAAAATGAGAAGAGTCCTGCTCTGGTGACCCACCCAAACTGTAAAAAGTGGGTCTGTTAAAGAATTTTAATCCAAATAGATACACGTGAAATGACAACATCAAACTGGTTTGGACTCTTGAATAAATCTGGTAGAAATCTCGTTAGACTTTTGAGTAAGTCTGGCCTTGAAATGTAGGCAGCCTCAAATTCTTTATCCTTTTCCGGAAATATTTTCTTTTACTTTTTCCATTTTAAAGGGGATGGGGTGGGGCAGACTCATTATCATTTTTTCCAAGAAGGCCTTGACACCATATTACGTCACGCCCGTTAGGAAAGAGTGCACAGCTGCAGTTGGCTACAGAAGAAAGGTGTCATTGAGCCCATACTTGCCAGCCCAGCTGAGCTTCCTTATGCTTGACTGTTGTTAAAATAAATATTATAGTGTACTCTTACCAGAATGAACCTGTGCAGAATTTGAGAAAGAACAGAGGAGCTAGAGATGACTGTTGGCAGCCAATATACTAAAGAGTTAGGGGCTAGGAGGGTGTGAGCATAGTTGGGTGGTAGAATTCTCGCCTGCCATGCAGGAGACCCAGGTTCGATTCCTGGCCCATGCTCCTTCCAAACAAAGAAAAAACTAACATAAACAAACAAAAACAGAAATTCAACAAGTGGTACTGTAATAACGGGATACTCACATGGAAACAGAATGAAATGTGGCCCAGCCATACAGCATACAAAAAAAAAAAAAAAAAAAAAAGAGTTGTGGGATAAAGCTCCAAATACCACAGGATATTGGGGTGGCCTTATAGATTTGCAGATGTCCAGGTGTTAAGGAGACACATGACAAACATCCCACGTATGGGGAATAAATTGACCCCAACACAGTCAGAAGACATTACACAGCATTCTGTAAACTTTGCAAAACAGCTAAAAGGAATTGTGGTGAAAGGGCAAGAATATCTGTGTATTTTAATTTTGGGTGTGATCATTTTCTTCCCACTTTGACTTGGAGCAGATCCTCTCCTGTAGGTCAGTTTTTACAATCGGTACTGCTTTTAGCTTGAGTGAGCCCCCGGTTTGTTGTCTGGGAACATGGAGCCAATTGGTTCCATCAGCGTGTGACTGATGAACATTTTGGGAGAATTTGTGTATATGTTGTCTATATGTATAATTTCGTGTACTGGGTAGGTAAAAGTCATTTAGTCTCGTGGAGACTTGATTCTGCTTCTACGACAGAAAGCACCAGAAGATAATTATATTTGTGTGTACTAAGGCTACTTAAGAAGCCATTGAGCACTCTGTAACTCTTGTAAGTTCTTGATGCATGAAAATTCAGAGTCGAAATATGGAGAATGAGGTACTAAAGGGTTCTCTGTTTAGACTGAACTGTTATTTAATATGCTTATCGGTGTGGCTGTTTGCTATTAAGAACAAGTGAACACAGTGGTGATTTATTTCTTATATCTAAATGTAGGTTATGGGAACTGTAATTATGTAAATTATATCCTAAGGTGGGTTTGTTGTTCATATATACACTATATAATCAAAAAGTATATAGAATCCTGAGAGGGACAATTCCACTTTTTTTAGGAAAGATATTCACTGAAGTTAGAAAATTTTTAAAAGTGTGGATAGGGAAATTACTTGCTTCTGAGCATTATAGGGGACTATTATTGGTTAGAGTTAGGCAATTTTCCCCTGTCCTCTTTCTTTTTGTTCTAGCTTATCATAGTAGAACTTATGCTTTCATGATAATATAAAAGCTTATTTTCCTTTCAATGTAAACTAGGACTGGATGTAAGATTTGTATTAATAACCAAGCTTGCACATGTGTCAAGTCCCTTTGGTTTATTCTGTATGGTCGGTGTAGTTGGTTTACTATTGGGTAGCTTTTACAGTTGTCTTAAACTTAACACACATGTTGTACTCAATTGCTAGAAAGATTTGATGGGCCTCTTGGGAACAGAGGCAATTCTGTATTCCAAAGATACATTTTTTTTTCTTTTTTTAAACTTTTTATAATTGTGAAATGTAACAATATATACAAAAAAGCAATAAATTTCCAAGTACATTTTAACAAGTAGTTATAGAACAGATTTTAAAGTTTGCTATGGCTTACAGTTTCATGATTTTTTGTTTTTTCTTCTAGCTGCTCCAAAAACCAGAAGACCAACAGAAATATCAATATAATGATTCAGCAGTCATACTCATTTGTTAAATCCTATTTTCTCTACTATACTCCTTCTCTTTAAATAGCATATATGTGTAAAAGCAGTAAATTTCAAAGTATATCACAACAATTAGTTGTAGAACAGATTTCAGAGTTTGATATTGGTTACAATGCCACAATTTTAGGTTTTTATTTCTAGCTGCTCTAAGATACTTGAGGCTAAAAGAAATAGTAAAATGATTCAGCACTCATACTCATTTGTTATACTTTCTCTGTGTAACTCTACCTTCACCTTCAATCTTTCTATCCCATTCTTTAGGGGTATTTGGGCTATGCCCATTCTAATTTTTTCGTTTTGGAAGGGGATATTGATAATATGGGATGGGGATGCAACTAGTTGATATTCTGGAAGTGCTGGCCCCTCTGCATTTCAGGATTTATCTGGTCCAAGGACCCATCTGGAGGTTATAGGCTTTGGAGAGTTATCCTAGTGCATGGAACCTTTGTAGAATCTTATACAATGCCCTAGGTATTCTTTAGGATTGGCTGGAATGGTTTTGGTTGGGGTTTGGCAAGTTATGATAGGTAGCAATGTTTAACTGAAGCATGCATAAGAGTGACCTCCAGAGTAGCCTCTTGACTCTATTTGAACTCTCTCAGCCACTGACAACCTTATTTGTTATACTTCTTTTCTCCCTTTTGGTTAGCATGCCATTGTTGATCCCATGGCGCCAGGGCCAGACTCATGCCTTGGGGGGTCATCTCCCATGCTGCCAGGGAGACTTTCATCCCTGGATATCATGTCCGATGTAGTGGGGAAGGCAATGGTTTCACTTGTAGAGTTGGGCTTAGGGAGAGAAAGGCAAAATCTGAGCAACAAAAGAACTACTCTAGAGGTGACTCTTAGGCATACCTATAGGTAGGCTAAGCTTCTCTACTATATATATAGGCTTTAGAAGAGCAAGACTCATGATCAAGGGCTTGGCCTGTTGATTTGAGTGTCCCTAATGTTTGGCACAGTATCTGGGGTTCCGTGATTTTTCTCCCATCCCTCAAGGGACTTTGCCAATACTTTTTATCTGCTTAATGTACTTTGGGATGTATCCAGGTATTACATTAAGCCATATAGGATTAAAGGCCCTCATTCTTATTCTGGACTCCCTGTGTTTGGATTGTTTAAATAATCTATCCAGACAGGTCGAGTTAGATTATGTGCTATAGAAAACCTAGGTTTTGAACATAATAAAACTTTCTTCCTTTGGTCTCAAAGAGTAGGTGAAGTTCTAAAATACAGGCAATGTCTTTGTATTCTGAATTACCTTAATCCCGACCCCATTGGTTTCATTCTTATCTCTAAATACCAGGTTATACATTAATGAAACAGCCTCTGAATATCCAAAAGTAACTGTTTCTACTCTGAACTAAATGTGACTGCTATAAGAGCTTACAGTCTAGGCCCCAGTTTTTTTGTTGTTGTTGTTGTTTTTAACTTTTTATACGTTTATTGTTCCCCCGAGGGGGGTGCACCGTTCCTGGAAGTACTGCAATACCAGGTCGATGCGTGGAGTGGACAGAGCAAGCTCCTATTCCATCTCCTAATTCCAAAAATCCATTTAATATATTGTCCTCGGATAGAAGACGTATCAGATATTAAACTGATAAGAACAGATACTACACTTGATCTTAGCCAAAAGGCCGAGAAGCGATAGGCCCCAGTTTTCTTATAAATATTTTCTAAATGAGACCGTACAATAATTGCTCTTTTGTTTCTGGCTTATTTTGCCTCACCAAATGTCCCACAGGTTCATTTACATGATTGCTCCAAAGATCCATTTTGACCTCCACATTTTCTTGATTTTTTTCCCAGTGATCAAAATTAGTGAAATATTAAAGGTGAAACATAAATAATTCACCAAGCATTTATCTGGGTACCAAAAGTAATTTGTATTTTTCCTATTTCCTCTATTCAAATATTTTACTGAGATAGCATGACCTTCATGTTATGTAATAGAGGAAGTAAGATTTTCATCTTAAATCTATTCTGGTGGCTTGGAATTATGCATCCTAGAGAAAATATATTCTTAATCCATTCTTGTGGATATGAATCCACTGTAAATAGGACTTTTTGATGAGGTTACTTCAGTTAAGCGTGGCCCAACTCAATCAGGATGGGTCTTAATCCTATTACCAGAAGCCTTATAAAGAGAAGACCACAGAGAGAGAAACCATAGGGAGCAGCCAGAAGTGAGAAATTAATGGAACCTGGAAGTGAAAGGAGAAGATGCCACCATGTGCATTGCTGTATGATGGAAAAGCCAAGGAACCCCAAAGAATGCCAGCTAGAAGACACTCCCTGGGGCATGTCTACCCTCTGTCTTCTAGCCTCTG
Source organism: Myrmecophaga tridactyla (assembly GCA_004026745.1). NCBI lineage: Eukaryota > Metazoa > Chordata > Mammalia > Pilosa > Myrmecophagidae > Myrmecophaga > Myrmecophaga tridactyla. The sequence continues at coordinate 8,861 of PVIY010024125.1, read as the reverse complement.
AAACTGTGGGCTGATAAATTCCTGTCGTTAAGCCAACCAAGCACATGGTATTTGTTTTAGTAGCTACGAAACTAATACGTCTATGGTTCCTGAAAAAAAATAAAAAAGAAAGGAATCTTCTTTACATGTTTGGAGATTTGGTTCAAATGTCAATGTTGGGAAATTCAGGGCTTTTCTCGATCCTAATTCACAAATGTGCCTCAATGCCTTTTTGGACAGGCATTTAAGGGAGATTTGGTGATTAGGTCCCCAAAATACCGAAGTTTATACTTTGTCGGGAGAGAATTATCAGTTCTTTTCTGCACTGCTAGGAGAGGCCCCTTTGCATGTGGAGATAACCCAGGACTAGGGGAAAGGCAGAACACCTGCATCTTCCCCTACCGAGCAGAAGAACTGAAGAGTATGAACTGGGGGGGACTCGAGACTGGAGTCCTGCTTCCAACGCTGAGATCCCAAGCAAGTCCCTTTCAAGAATTGTTTTAGGAAAGATAGAGTTGTCAAGCAAGGGCTCAGAAGAACCCTTCTGAGGCTTTAAAAGGCCAACACTGTGGGATCCCACCATAGCAGGCCCAAGGGCGTGGTAGGCAGGTGCTGCCCCGGGAAGCTGCTGGGCTCCACCTGCCAATCTGGGACGCCCGTGGGAAAGGGCTTGGTCCCCACGGTCTCCTTAGGACTTGTGGAAGGGGTGAAGTTGTTGGGCTTTCATTGCACTAGTCACCAAGGACAGGAGTGTAATAAACTTAAATCTCAAAGTATTTGGAGGGCTGGGGATGTGAAAACTGGGCTGGGGCCGTAAGCCAATTAGTCTCTTGGATTCTTGGCTGTGCGGATGAAGCACTGGGAAAGAAGGGTTTCCACAAAAGGTTTATTCCTAGTAAGAGTGACATACGTCTTCTTTTTAGTTGAGTGGAAAGGCCCTGTAACACATCACCTTGTGTTGTGCTTCAGAGGCTCATATTGCTGTGTTGTTAGATTCTCTGGGGAGCTCCTGTAGCTCCTCTAACGCTGTCCTTTCCCAGAATCTGTTCACTGAGCCTCCAGTGAGGGTTTTAATGCAGGTAATCAAGAAACTCTCATTTCCAGCCAGAATCAAACTGTTTTTGCCACAAGCACAGCCAACAAAATAGCACACTGCTTGCGGGAAACAATCACTGCCCTGATATCTTTCAGGCTGCCAAAAATGAAAACACTGCAGGAAAATTGCTGTCTTAAGCAAAAAATTTCAACTTTTAGACCTCAACTAGCTTTCAGGGCACCTGTTCAATCAAAGCCTGCATTAAGTAAGGTTGTTCATGGGGGTAAATATCTCGGCTCCACTATTTCGTGATTTCCTGTCTCTTTCTCTCCTGATGTGGATCACACTCCTTGTTTGCCTGCTGCACAGCTCTGCTCCTCCTGGCCCGCCCCATGCACCTCAGTTGTCCTTTATAGGGGCTGTTCCCTTTGTCAGCATTTATCTGGACCATTCTTTCTTCCTTGTTAACCTCTCCTGAAAAATGTTTCCTTTCTGTATACCTTTCTCTTAGCATCTTGAGAGGCAATTTGCCTTCTTACTAAGAATTTTAGATATACGAGCCTGTTTTTTTTTCAAGACTCATTTGTTATGCTGATCCTAGGCCAATTTTGGATTTAGAGCTATACCAACTTTGCTTCATTTTAAGGAGGCTAGTGATTGCACAGAGAAGTCACATAATAGACCTGTAGGTTTTAGTGCTAGGAAGGTAGTTAATTCCATAGTTTTATTAATTAATTTATATTCATTCAACCATTTAATTATTCGACATCAAATATTTATTGAGCAAATACCATGTGAGAAAAGTGAAAATTGGTTTCTACTCTTATGGAGCTTCCAGTCTAGAGGGAAAGCAGACAAAATTCAAACAATCAAAATAAATGAAAAAAATTACAATAACAATGCTTTAGGTGTATAAAGATAACTGACATGGTAAGGAAAGTGAGACACAGCCTCCCTGAGTGAGTGAGGATTGAGATGAAGTAGGATGGAAAAATAGGTGTTGACTGGAGGAGAGGCAGTGTGTCAGGCAGGCAAACCAAATGTGCAAAAGCACTGTGGTGTGAGAGTATGGCACAGTCAAGGAACCAAAAAGAAGGAGACTCTGAGATGAGGGTTTGGGGAGCATTGCTGACTAAATCCGTAAAATATTCTAGATGGAGGGGTTACATGAACAGATGTACATTCCCAAAAGAGCTCTCATGAGAGGGCAGATGACTAGAGGAGCAAGAGTAGATAGAGGTAGAGTAATGAGGAAGTTCTCACAGTAGTCCTGGGGTGAATAAGGGTAACTTGGATGGGTGGAGCTGGTAGAGGTGGAAGAAATAAAGTGAGGAGCAAAGAATTGAAAGGTTTAAATTTAAACAAGAGTTGGTAATAGATTGGACATAAGGAGAGAGGGCTATGCCAGGCATGGGTTTTAGATTTCTGGCTAGCCCAAGTGGATGGTTGAGGAACAATGGAGGAGAACCAAGTTCATAGCAGAAGATCACGAATTCGTTTCTCGTCAGATTGGGGTACTTTGGGGTTGTCAAGGTAGAGCTGTCCAAGACAGATTTACACATCTGGAACTCAAGAAAAGTTCTAGGTTAGAGTTATAAACGAGGCAACAAGTGCTCCAAGAAATTATTTCTTGCTCAAAGTCACACAGCTATTAACGTGGCATGGCTCAGATTAAACTATCAGAGTTCTTCTAGCTTCTAGACCAAGCATGCACTTAATGCTACAAAGAGAAAAGACAAATGCAGTATGATGAGCCTATAGAGTAAGCATAGTTCCCTTCCCCTGTAACAGGGATTCTATTGTTGATGACAATTCAAAGATGTAATTTGAGTAGAAAATGGCATATTCATGTTTTTTTTAAATTTCACTTATACTTAAGAGTTATGTTTATATTTTGATTTAATATTTTTCTTTTATCTAAATATGAACAACTTAACAGATTGGATTTGATTATCCATGAGAACTGAAGGTATTACTTAATGAACTAATAAAAAAAGAGAAATTGATTGAAATTTGTTGTTAGAAATTTTAAAAGAAAAAATTATGGAGATCTCTGAAAGATCCCATTTTAAGTCCTGATGCTGTCTGTTTTAGGAGAGATAGAAGGAAATACTAAAGGAAGAAAACTGAAGAAGGACCACAGTTATGAAGATAGTATTGTGGTTATTAAAAAAAAGCCTACTGTATGCATATCTCATAATGAAAAAGGGCAATTGTGCCCCTTCTTCACTTTTATGTGTTTGCTGTAAATGAGAGCAGGATCTGTAGAACCAATGAGCTGCTAGAGACAAAAGCTTCACATTATTATAATTTTCTAGTACATGTGCTTACAACAGCATTTTTAAATGTGAATGATACTATTAATTTCCAAACTCTATTTTCAAATTAAAAATCACCTATTATTTTGAAAGACTGAAACCCAACTTTCCATTCTATGGCATTAAAAAAATTCTTTTTTTATTATTATTAGAAAAGTTGTGGGTTTACAGAACAATCATGTATAAAATACAAATTCCCATGCACAGCACCACCACCTTGCATTTGTGTGAAACATTTGTTAAAACTGATGATAGTACATTTTTATAATTGCACTATAACTATAGTCTGTGGTTTAATTTAGGGTTCACTGTTTGTGGTTGTGTAGTTCCATGGATTTTCTTTTAAAATTTTTTTCTAGTAACATACATAGAACCTAAAATTTCACATTTTAACCACATTCAAATATATAATTCTATGCTAGTAATTCCATTCACAACATTCTGCTACCATATCACCATTCATTACTAAAACTTTTCCATTGCCCCAAATAGAAAGTCTGTACATTTTAAGCCTTAACTCCCTATTCCTTATCCCCACATTATCCCTGGGTAGCTTATATTCTAGATTCTGACTTTATGAATTTACATATTCTAATTAGTTTATATCTGGGAGCACATACAATTATTGTTTTGTGTATGTTTTGTGTATGGCTTATTTCACATAGCATAATGTCCTCAAGGTTCATACATATTATTGCATGCATCAGGACTTCACTCCTTTTTATGGCTGAATAATATTAAATTGAATGTATATATCACATTTTGTTTATCCATTCATTAGTTGGTGGACCCTTGGGTTGCTTCTATCTTTTGGAAATTGCAGATAATGCTGCTATGAACACCAGTGTGCAAATATCAGTTCAAGTCCCTGCTTTCAAATCTTTTGGGTATATACCTAGAAACAGGATTGCCAGTCATATGGTAATTCTAGACTTAACTTTACAAGGAACTGCCAAACTGTCTTACACAGGAGCTGCATCATTTTACATACCTACCAGCAATGAATGACTATTTCCTTTTCTCCACATCTTCTCCAACACTTGTAATTTTCTTTTCTTTTTTTTTTAATAGTAGCCATCTAGTGGGTGTGAAATGGTATCTCATTGTGATTTTGATTTGCCTTTCCCTGATGGCTAATTATGCTGAATATCTTTTCATGTGCATTTATATATTCTCTTTGGAGAAATGTCTACCCAAGACTTTTTTCCATTTTAAAGTTGGATGGTTTGTATTTTTATTGTTGAATTGTAGGATTTCTTTATATATTCTGGATATCAAATCCTTATTGGATATGTGGTTGCAAATATTTTCTCCCATTGGGTAAGGTTATTTGTGTGACAAAGTCCTTTGATGCACAAAGATTTTTAATTTTGAGTAGGTCCCATTTATTGTTTCTTTTGTTCCTTATGCTTTGGATATAAAATCTAAGAAACCCTTGCCTAACACAATGGTGTTAATCTGGAGATGCTTTCCAATATTTTTTAGGGGTTTTATATTGGCTCTTATATTGAGGTCTTTGATATATTTTGAGTTAATTTTGTATATGGTGTGAGAGATAGGGGTCCTCTTTTATTCATTTACATATGGATATCCAGTTACCCCAGTACCATTTGTTAAAATGACTATTCTTTCCAAATTTAATGGATTTAGTATCCTTGCCAAAAATCAGTTGACATATATGTAACTAACAGTCTATTTCTGAACTCTCAATTCAATTCCGTTGGTTGCTTTATCTGTCCTTATGCCAGTACCATGCTGTTTTTTTTTTTTTTTTTAATTTGCATATGGGCAGGAGGCACCAGGGATCGAACTCCAGACCTCCAGCACGGCAGGTCGGAGCTCTGCCTGCTGAGCCACGGCAGCCGCCCAGTACCATGCTGTTTTGATTAAGCTTTGCAATATGCTTTAAAGTCAGAAAGTGTGAATCTTCCAACTTCATCCTTTTTTTCAAGATGTTTTTGGTCGTTTGGGGTCCCTTATTCTTCCAAATAAATTTGATAATTGGCTCTTCCATTTCTACAAAATAGGCTGTTGGAATTTTCATTGGCACTGCATTGAATGTGTAAATCATTTTGGGTAGTATTGGATCTTAATGATATTTAATTTTCCAGTCCATGAACACAGAACGCCCTTCCATTTATTTAGGTCTTCTTTAATTTCTTTTAGCAATGTTTTGTAGTTTTCTGTGTAGGAAGCCTTTACATCCTTGATTAGATTTATTCCTAGTTTTTGATTCTTTCAGCTGCTATTGTAAATGGAATTTTTTTCTTAATTTCCTCCTCAGATTTCTCATTGCTAATATAAAGAAACCTACTGATTTTTGTGGATTGACTTTATAACCTGACATTTTACTAAATTCGTTTATTAGTTAGTACTTTTCTTATAGTTTTTTTTTTGGACTTTCTCCGATAGGCTCATGCCATCTGCAAATAGTGAGTTTTACTTCTTCCTTTCCAATTTGGATGTCTCTCTTTTTTTTTAAGCATAAGCAAACCTTTTTATTTTTGAACATATATAAAAGCAGAGCAATACTATTATACTTCTATAAATTATACCCTTATATTATTAATTTTCAACAAATTATTAATGTATGTCCAATCTCCTTTTGTCTCTAACTCCTCCTTCCTACTCTCTTGCTGTTTTTTTAAAAGAAAATCTAATTTTATCCACAAATAGGTTTTATCCAGAGTACTTAAGAAACAAAGACACTTAGAAAATATAACCCCAAGGTAATAAGACCTAAAGATAATAGTCATCCCTCAGTCTTGGTAAAATTGTGTAGAGAATGCCCTGGGGGTAGGGCTCAGAGCTAAAAACAACCAAACCAAACCAAAACAAGACACACATGCTCTTTTGGATTTTCTCTTTAGCTTTTTAAAAATTTCTTATTGTGAAAAATGACATATACAAAAAAGCAATATATTTCAAAGCACAGTACATCAATTAGCTATAGAAGAGATTTCAGAGTTTGGTATGGGTTACATTTCAAAATTTTAGGTTTTTCCTTCTAGTGCTCTAAGACATTGGAGACTAAAAGAAATATCAATATAATGATTCAGCAGTCATGCTCATTTGTTAAATAGACCTTCTCTGTTATAACTCCACCTTCTCCTTTGACCTTTCTCCCAATCTTTAGGAGTATTTGGGCTATGCCCATTCTAACTTTTTCATGTTGGAAAGGACTGTCAATAGTATGGGATAGGGGGATGGAACTAGTTGATGTTCTGGAGAGGCTGGGCTCTCTAGGTTTCAGGACTTTTCTGGCCTAGGAACCCGTCTGGAGGTTGTGAATTTCTGGAAAGTAATCATAATGCATTAAACATTTGTAGAATCTAAGATAAAGCCCTAGGTGTTCTTTAGGGTTAGCAGAAATGGTTTTGGTTGGGGTTTGGCAATCATGGTAAAAATCAATATCTAGCTGAGGTTTGTGTAAGAGTAGCCTCCAGGATAGCCTTAAGACTATTTGAACTTTCTCAGCCACTGATAGCTTATTTTGCTACAATTCTTTTTCCCTTTTTGGTCAGAAATGCATTGTTGATCCCATGGTGCCAGGGCCAGGCTCATTCCTGGGAGCCACATCCTATGTTTCCAGGGAGACTTTCACCCCTGGATATCATGTCTGCATAGTGGAGAGGTTAGTGATTTTACTTGCAGAGTTGGACTTAGAGAGAGAGAGGCCATATCTGAGCAAATAAATAAATAAATAAATAAATAAATAAATACAATTTTTAAAAAGGCCCTCAGGAAGTAACTCTTAGGCATAGCTATAGGTAGGCTTAGTTTCCCTGTTACATAAATAAGCTTCGTAAGAGTAAGCCTCAAGAACAAGGGCTTGGCCTATTGACTTGGGAGTCCCTAATGTTTAACACAGTATCAGCGGTTTCTTGGTGGTAAAACTGAATAGTTTCATATTTTTTTTCCGTTCTTTAAGGTACTTTGCCAATACTTTTTGATTATCTGCTTATACTCTGGGATATATCTGGGCATTACATTAAGCTGTACAGAATCGCAAGTCCTCATTCCCATTCTGGGCATCATGTGTTTGGGTTGTTTAAATGATCTATCCAGACAGATTGAGTTAGGTTGTGTGCTACAGAAAAGTTAGGTTTTGGACAAAATAAACCTCTCTTCTTTTGGCCTCATACAGTAGGTGACGTTCTAAAATACAAAAAAAAAATGTCCTTGTTACCCCTATATTCTGATTTATCTTAGTCCTGACATGATCAACTTTGTTTTTATCTCTAATTGAAGGCTTATACCTTTTTCAATCTCTTTAAGAGTTGTTTTTTATGGCAATGCTGCCTTCCAGACCTGTAGAACTCTTAACTCTGAGTCTTAGGTGTCACACAGGCACCCAAAGTTCCAGAGAAATATCAAGTTATACATATGTAACACAGCCTTTCAAAATCGAGAAATAGCAATTAAAGCTCTGGACTAAATGTGACTGCTATAAAAACTTACAACCTAGGCTCCAATTTTCTTATAAATATTTGCTAAATGACACCATACAATATTTGCTCTTTTGTTTCTGGCTTATTTTGTATCACATAATGTCCCTCATGTTCATTCACATAATTGCATGCCTCACAACTTTGTTCCTCACAACTTTGTTCCTTTGTTCCAGCACAGTATTTGATCATATGTATACACCACAGTTCACCATTGTATTTCCCAGTCAATGTAGCAATTTGGATGCCTTTTGTTTCTTTTTCTTGCCTAATAGCTCTGGCTAGAACTTCCAAGCCACGTTGAATAACTGGTGACAGTGGGCATCTTTGTCTTTTTTTGTTCCAGACTTTTCATCATTTTGTTCCAATTTTTCACCATAGAGTATGATTTTAGTTGCAGGTTTTTCATAAAGGCCCTTTATCATGCTGAGAAAGTTTCCAGCTATTTCTATTTTTCTAAGTGCTTTGACGAAGAGTGAGTCCTAAATTTGTCAGCTGATTTTTCTATATCATTTGAGATTATTGCATGTTATTTTCCATTCATTTTATTACTATGGTGGTTTATGTTAATTTATTTTCTTATATTGACCCACCCTTGCATACCTGGGCTAAAACTCACTTGATCATGGTCTGTAATTATTTGGATGTGCTTTAGATTATATTTTTAAGAATTTGTTGAGGACTTTTACATTATATTCATTAGATAAATTGGTCTGTGATTTTCTTTTCTTGTAGAATCTTCATTTGGCTTTAGTATTAGGGTGATGTTGGCCTCATAGAATGAGTTAGGCAGTGTTCCTCCACTTCGGTTTTTTGGATGCACTTGAGCAGGATTGGTATTAATTCTTCCTAGAAGGATTGGTAGAATACCCCTGTGAAGCCATCTGGTTCTGGGTTCTTTGTTGGGAGGTTTTTGGTGACTGATTCAATCTCTTGTAATTCATTTGTTGAGGTCTTCGATCTCTTCTAGGTCAGTGTAGGTTCTTGGAGTTTTTCTAGGAATTTGTCCATTTCATTGAGGCTGTCTAATTTTTGGCATAAAGTTGTCCATAGTATCCTCCTTTCATCTTTTTTTTTTTT
>PVIY010024124.1:0-38464 GCA_004026745.1 Myrmecophaga tridactyla | reverse complement strand
CTTGCCCTGCAGGTTTTACATCTGTGTTTCTTCCAATTTCTCCCTATGGAAATGAAAATCTGTATCCTGTGAATATCCTCCTTTGCTTATTGGCACCGGACTTGTTTTGAGATTCACAGGTCCACAGCAAGAGAATTCTTTACATCTGTGTAAGGTGATGCTTGAAGTTGACAAGGGGTGGAGATGTGTTAGTTAGATCCAGTTGTCAACTTGGCCAGGTGAGCATACCTAGTTTTGTTGCTGCGGACATAAGCCAATGGTACGTCAACCTCATTTGTTGTTAATTACATCTGCAGTCAGCTAGGAGGCGTGTCTGCTGCAATGAGTGACGTTTGGCTTAATTGGCTGGTGCTTAAATGAGAGAACGCAATGTAGCACAGCCTAAGCAGCTCTGCATTCCTCATCTCAGCACTTGCAGCTCAGCCCAGGCCTTTGGAGATGGAGAAAGAAGTCACCCCGGGGAAAGTTGTTGGAACCCAGGGGCCTGGAGAGAAGACCAGCAGAGACCATCCTGTGCCTTCCATGTAAGAAAGAACCTCAGTGGAAAGTTAGCTGCCCTTCCTCTGAAGAACCAACAAAATAAATCCCCCTTTATTAAAAGCCAATCCGTCTCTGGTGTGTTGCATTCCGGCAGCTAGCAAACTAGAACACAAGGGTAAGGAGGACATTGTGTGAAACAGGCCAGAAAAATCATAGAAAGGAATTTTAAAATAATAGATTCCATATTATTGTGCTATTCTTTCTCAGAAATGCTAGTAATACAATTCAGCTAGCAGTGTTGTGTTAATAGAGGAAATTTTAATTTTGGAGCCCTTCTCAGCTAGATTAAAGGGTAAGATGTAAAAACCATGAATTTTATGGGGGAAACAAGAAACGGAGAATTTCTACTAGATTTGTTTTAAATGGAGCAAAAAGTTGCCTGAAAAATTTTCATATCTGAGAACATATAAAATGATACAGTCAAGACACAAATTTAAATTTTCATTAAGGTATTTATTTCTAAAACTTATTTATGCAAGCTTCTATCCCTTTTTTCTATATAAATAATGAATACAGAATGGAGATACATTCTTTTACCTTTGGTTCAAAGATAAAGAGTCTATGCAACCTGATTCTAAATTAAGTTTAGAAGGATACGTCTCATTTGCATCGTCTAAAATATTTTAAAATATGCCTAACATTAAAATCTATTAACTCCTAGTGATGGAATGATAAGTACTTTGTGACAAGAAAAATAGTGAACTTCAGGCAAATTTACTTCCTTGATGTCACATAGCAAATGGAATTTATTCAAGGAAGTAATTTAGATCCAGGTGTATTGATTATTTCAGCACTCTTTCTTTGCAAGCAGGCTGAGTGTGTGTTGCTCCTGCTGTACTCCTTTTGATCAGTTAAACAGCATATTTCGCTGGTCTATAATACAAGTATGCATTTTTTACCTAAATGATAAGTATAAGACAATCGGTGTCCCTGATGTTAAGAATAGCCATGTCTTGAGGGAGATATAGGATATATTTTAATTCCCTAGGCTGCTCTAGCAAATACCATGAAATGGGTTGGATTAAACAATGGGAATTTATTTGCTCATGTTTTGAGTCTGGGAGAAAGTACAACTCAAGGTAACAGCAAGCTGATGCCTTCTTCCCAGCTGCCAACCATTCTTGGCTCCTTTATCACATGGCAAGGTATATGGCAGTGTCTCTTACTCTCTTCCTTTTCTTCCAGGTTCTGTTTTGTAGCTTTTGTCTCTCTCTCTTGGTCTGAATTTCATTCTCTTAAAAATGACTCCAGTAATATGAGTCATGCTCACAGGAATGGATTAGATTTAATAACACCTTTTTTCTGGGACACATACAACTTCAAATAACCACAGGGTGGAAACATGAGAGGTCAAATACTGATGTTATGGGATAGGATATGACTGGGCAGACATTTGCCACACTCATGGCCTCTCTCTGGACACAGAAATAAATGATGTTTCCACATTTCTTTTCATCTTCTTGGAGCTCTGTGGCTGGTTCCAGAAATTAGAATGTGAGAAATGACTTTTCCACAAAGGATTTAGAGAAGGTATGGCCTCTCCCTATTTGTCTCCTTCCTCCTCCCCCTCCACTCAGCCTCTCCCTCCCCCTCTCCCAGCCCACTTACCACTTGGATGTCAGTCCCTGCTGTCCTACAGGTCATACGAGATGAACCAAGTATATCTATTTCCTTGTGTTTAGCCACTGAGATTTTGGAATTATTGGTCTACACTGACTAATTCTTAACCAAATTTACTTCATCCATTCCACAAATACTTATTAAACATCTACTAGGCAATAGGGACTGCATTAAGGACACATGGGCAAAACAGAGCAAGACATATAAGATTCTACCTTCATAGTGCATACGTTCCAGTGTGAGAGAAAGAAAATAGACACCTATTTTAAAGTAGTTATTGGTGGTGGCTTGAATTATGAGATAAATAAGACAAGTTATAAGTCTAAGAATAAGTGAGGACTATTTCAGATGGAGTGTCAGGGAATGCCTTGCAGGAAGAAACTACAATAAAGCTGAGACCTATAGAAAAAAAGTTAAGTAAAAAACCTGGACAAGAGGGCTATCAGCAGAGAAAACATTGGGCACAAAGCCACATCTGGAAGAATGTAGCATATTCTGGAAATTGGGAGAGACTTGCATGACTTGAGCATAGAAGGAAGACTGACACGAATTTAGAGTGGGGAATATTAGACTGACATGAATTTAGATTGTAGAAGAAGAAAGCTTGCTCATGTAGAATTTTCAAGGTATTTACTTACTTTTATGATTATTTTAAATGCAATGGAAATACATGGAAGAGTTGCAAGCAGGGGAATGGTATGATTTAGTTTTATTTAAATGAATGAACCTATGGGAAGCATGTAGATATAGTAAGTCCTATATATATATGTTAGTGGTAGTAATAGTAGCTATTGCTGTTTTCTATTGCATATAATCATGTAAACTACAGGACAAATAGGTGAGGCACAGGGGCAAGAAGGAAACTAAAGGAATCAAATTTGAGAATATATGATGGTGGCCCAAATGATGATGGTGGCTTGACTAAGGTTGGAGAAGATGAGATGGAGAAACACGGACTAATTCCAGGTATATGTTGGGAATAGATGTGGCAGTGAGGCAAAGCGAGAAGTGGGGAATGTCTCCTAGATTTCTAGCATTGTTGTCTAGAGGATAATACTATTCCTTTATCTAATATTGGGGAAAAAATGGACTGGAAGCCAAAGACTCCACTTTGGATATATTCAACTTGAGGTGCCTGTAAAACATCCAAAATGGAGACATTATATGAGCTCAGAAGAGAAATCTGGGGTGAAAACATAACTTTGAAAAGTGTTTGTAAAAGGCAAAATGGAGTCATTATGAAAAGAACATAGATAGAGTAGAAAATGACCAAGAACTAGCTTTGCCTTTAAAGAAACCAAGATTTACTTAGAATAAGAAAAGAAGCAGATATTGAAACTGAAAAGGAGTAGTATGTGGTGTAATAGATAGATGAAGTACATGAGAAGCACCAAAACTGGAGAGAAAAAAAAAACAAAAATAAATAATAGTATTACAAAGAGAAGATAGTAGTTCACTGTCTCAAAGACAGCCCAAGAATGAGAACTACAAGGACAAATAATCAATGAGTTGAGCAGCATGTTGGTCATTGATGACCTTGACAGGATGTGTTTGATTGCCATGGTTGATACCAAAGCCTAGTTCAGTGAGGTGAAGAGAAAACAGTGGTTAGGAAATAAATGAAACGTGCACAGAAAATGGGGAGAATGTCATTGTGAATGGAGCAGAACAATGAAAAGAATGGAAGGTTTAGCTGAAAGAGGACATAAGATCAAGAAAGGAGTTTAGAGCTTGTTTCTATTGTTAATATGCAAGAAATAGTGAGAAATTTATGATCAAGAGCAAGTGGAAGCAATTAAAGTTCTTCATAAAAAAAACTCTTCAAAAGAAGAAAGGTAATGGGATTATGCTCTGGCCTTTAATTATTAAAGATGTAGCTTCTATTTTATTATGAAAATATGTCAGCAAAATCAGAGAGGATAGCAGATGAGACAATTCCAATCTGATGGCTTCTATTTTTTTTATTAATTTCAGGGAAGTTTATTGGTAGGAAATGAGGAAGAGACATTTGAGGAGAAATGGCTTGATAATCTTGGAGTAGGAACTTGAGTTCACTTAGGAATCCTTATTAGTGTTCTAGGTAGATTTTAGTGACCATACAGGCTAAAAAGTTTTTTTTGCTTGACCTGAGTGTTAGATTTTTCTCCAGCTATGTTTACCTGCTGGGTGCTGGACTGCAGAAAGGATTTTGTTAAGGTTAACCAAAGGATGGGATTTCTCAGGAAGGAGGGTGCAGATAGGTCAGAGTATTTGAAAATATTTGGTATAATAATGGATGATGAAATTTGAGCTCAAAGCAAAAAAAAAATAAAGCCCAGATGAACTGATGGGTAGTGAGAAAGTGGAAAAGTCAATGAATTCAAATTCTTACTGGAGACAAAGAATTGGTGAGAACTCCTGAGCAATTCAGCTTAAAGAATAGGAGTTTAGAGTGTGGGATGCTTCAACTTCTCAGTAGTTCCTATCTCAGTTAATAGTATTACCTTTTCGCAGACTAGTGGAGCTGACAACAAAGACTGATGCTTGTGTGGCTCATTCTGCTTCAGTTTCAAACATAATCAATTATCTGAGTCCTGCCACTTTCTCTGTGACCACTGCTAATGCCTTAGTTCAGCTGTCCTCAAATTGTGAGAAATTATTAGAAATGTGTATTCTCAAGCTCTACTCCAGATCTTCTAAATACGAAACCCTGTGGATGGGTCCCTGCAATCTGTGTTTTAACAAGCTCCCCCCAATGATTCTGATGTACACCCAGGTTTGAGAACCATTGACCTAGTTTGTTGTCTTTTACTTGGACTAATGCCCAAGTTTCTTTACTGGGTTTCCTATTCATTGTAACCCTTATATAACCCTTATATAACCATTATATCACCATTATATCTCTATACTGTGGCTTAATTGATGGTCCCAAAATGCATATCTTTCTCCATTTGTTATTGGGCTAAATAAGGATTTCTCAACTTGCCACCACAGACATTTTGAGCTGGAAGATTGTAATGATAGGGACATGGGATTGGGGTTGTACTATGTTGTAGGATGTTTGGCAGTGTCCTTGGTCTCTATCCACTAGATAACAGAAGGACCTCCTTTCCTCAGTTGTGGCAACAAAAAAATGTCTCCAACAATGCCATATAATCCCTGAGTGGAGTAAAGAATGGGTAGAATTCCCTCTAGTTGAAAATCACTGGACTAAACGCCCTATGTTCTTTAAGTTGGGGGACATTTTGACATGTCCAGCCTCATCTCTGATCACTCCTTCTTTCAGTTCATGCCTACATAATTTTTTGTAATTACTGTTAAGTTTTTGAAACAAGCAGTACCATATATATATATACATATATTGTATGCTGTGTGGTGAGGTCACGTTTCATTATTTTTCCATGTGAGTATCCTGCTATTGCAACACCATTTGTTGATTTTGTTTTTTTTGTTTGTTTGTTTTTTTGTTTTTGCTTGTTTGTGTGGGTTTTTGTTTGTTTTGTTTCTTTGTTTTTGGTAGGGTGGGAAGTGCATGGACTGGGAATTGAACCCAGGTCTCCTGCATGGCAGGCAAGAATTCTACCACTGAACTACCCTTGCACCCCCTAAGGTCATATCTTTTGAAAATACTAGTTCATCTGTCCATAATTCCTTACCTACTCATGCCTGTTCATTTTTAGCCATTCCTATGTGGATTTGCATAATTCTCTCTAGCCATTCTTTGTTTCCTGGTATCGTCTCCTCTTGATCTCTTGATTGTCCATTCTACTCTGTTCTCCCATGAAGATCCCAAAGGAAGTCAGTCTACTTAGCGAAGTTAATTATCATTGTTCTGGGTTTGGTTAGAGCTCTTTATGCCAGCCAATCTTATGAGTTACCCACCAGTGCTTGGCAGGCTGCCTATTATAATCAATGCTCAAGTTTCTGTACAGAGTGGCCCAGTATCTTTTGCCTATGCCAAAGGACTCTTTAGATAAAAGGGAATTTTGAAAATATGTGTAAGTGATTCATTCTGTAAAATATATGCTTATTGAATTGAAATTATTTATTTACTTCTAGATGAGCCAACATACCATCTATACCAAAACCCAGGTTAAGACTTCATCTATCCTCTTTTATTTCTGAAAAGTGATTAATGGGCATGGACATTATGTAAAAGTCTTGCACAGAAAAGGAAAGAAGGGGCAAGCAAAGTTTAAGTGTCAGACTAGGATTTTCTGAGGATTTGGTAACTGGCTAGAAAACTAACAAAGTTTCATCTTTTTTCGTTGAACTTCCCAGAAATAGTCCTTGTTCCTTTCCTAATGCTTGGCAAAAATGGAGAAATACAGACAGGAGTGTATATTTTAATTTTTTTGGTTACAGCCAGAGAAAAATGAAATGTGGCCCCATTTGTGAAGTGGGGAGAACATGCCCTCCTTTTTTTTTTGGAAACCAAAAACGTCCCTGTACACACTTATCCCCTGGTGTTTTAGAGCCTTTGATTTGAAATGAAAGGGAGTGTTTAGTTGGGGGTGAAAATAATTGTTTCCCTGATTCAGGATGGACAGGACCTAAAAATAAATTCTAGTATTTGGACATTTATGTTTACAAAGTCACTGACAGTCAACATGTAAACATGCCATCTGGATCAGGGTTTTCAATTTGAAGTGTTATTTTTTGTAACTTAGAAGAAACACATTTTTACTCTGCTGGTTAGAGTGGTGGCTCCTGTAGACAATTATTTCACTAGTGAGTTCAAATCCAAGGCTTTGGCCTTGCTGCCAGCAAATAATATACCATTTTAAGAATTATTTTGATCATTTCCTCTCTGATATAAGTGTTATTTTAAGTTCAGAAATAATTTTTATTGATTTATAACCTTGCAATTTGCGGAGGAGATGAAAATTAACCAAAAGTGTCATATAAAGCCATGACACAGTCCCCCAAAGAAAGAATATCACCTCACTTGGCAAATCCATTCTTATTTTTCTGGTAGTCTATGAATATTTATTCAGGAACATGTGATAGTTTCAATGTATTTTGAAAGCCCATTAAATATTCATGCATTATGCCTTCATCATGCGATAAAATATGATACAGGCACATCTTAAAATCAATATGACTCTCAATTGAAATAAACTACCTGCAGGTCTTGTTCAGAAGCTTCGGTTTTATAGATTACCAATTGAAAAGGAAAAATGACAGGCTGCTTGTGCATTCATGAATGCTGTCAAGTTCATTGGGAAGGACTATTCAAGTGCCTCTGCCTATGGAGTTAATGTCCTGCCTCCTGCTCAGCTCCTGCAGCGCCAACCCCTACAGGCCCCAGGGCACCGTGTTTACAGAGTAGGTCCTTATGAAACATCTAAGTGTGCCTTGAGCTCATGCTGTGGGCAGCCTTTAACACAAAGAAGCTTCCTCCGCCTCCACAAAAGACTGCTGTGAGGACAGATGTTAAGAGGTAGGGGATCATGGAGTTTGATAGGGTTCCAAGCACTTTGGATGGTGGTCCTGGTGTTCACTTTTCTTTTCTTTTTTCACTGTTTGCCTAGACCTCAATTATGATAGAACTCCTAATTTTCTTTAGAGAACCATGCTTACACCTCTGAGTCATGTGGTTTTGATGTGATTGACACCCTACCCCCACAATTTCAGAGCACCACACCAGTATACACATGGTGATTACTCCAAGCAAAACCACAGAGAAGCAAGAGAATAGATTTTGTTTGTTTGACTCTGGAATTATTAGTAAACATGCTAAATCTCTGCTGAAATCACTGACTGTAAGTAAGGAGCTCTTAAATCTAGAAATCAGAGGAGGATCATCTTTACTACCATGAATGTTGAGAGATATGAAAGAATAATGATGACAGAGGAGAAGAGGATTTGAGGAAGAGACAGAGACAAAGTTCTACTGGAGTCCTTAGATCCAAAGTGCTGGAAATTACTCCTGCCTCCTATCAGTTCTGCTTACTATTGATTCTTGTTCGTGGTTTTCTGTTATCTGCAATTGAATGAAGCCTGACTGGTACAGAAATGTTTTGTCACCTCATCTTGAAACAGAATTGGAAATACAGCAGTGTTTTCATCTTCAGCTTAATTAGATGATCATTTTTAATTTATTTCAAAATAGTTATACATTTACAAATGTTTACCCAGTTCATCTTTTGTTAATATTTTAACCCATTTGCTTAACCATCTCCACTCTTTCTCTTCCCCCCTCTTGTTCTCTTTCTCTCTTGCTTTCCTTTCCTTTCTTCCTACTTTTACTCCCTATTGCCCCTCTCTTCTTTTCTCTATATGTACAAACACACACAAATAATTATTCTTTAACTATTTTTAAACCATTCTTCCATAAAAATTTTAGTTTTACATTTTATATTTATGTCCATGATCTCTTTTGATTTATATCTTGCAAAGATTTACTTCTTGCCTATAGATCCAGCATCATTTTTAAACAGGCTTTTTCCTGCATTTACTTACTTTTGTACCTTTTCCAAAAATTAGTTGGGCATATTTATATACATCTATTTCTCGGTTCTCTATGCTCTATTATCTCTATTATTGCAATGGCTAAAATGTCTGGTATTAAATCAAACAGAAAAGGTGAGTCAGGGGATCCTTGCCTCCTTCCCATACTTGGAGGAAAAGTATTCAGTTTTTCACCATGAAATATGGTAGTTGCAGGTGTTTTGTAAATGTTCTTTATCAAATTTACTAAGCTTCCTTTCTTTTGCCTTATTCCTAACTTGCTGAGAGATTTTAACATGAAAATATGTTGAATTTTGCCAACTATTTTTCTGCATATCCATAGGGATATGATTATATGATACTATTACTTTAGCATGTTGATGTAGTGAATTACTTAGATTGATTTTTTTTTTTTTTTTGCGTGGGCAGGCACCTGGAATCAAAACCGAGTCTCCTGCAAGGTAGGCGAGAACTCTGCCATTGAGCCACCGTGGCCCACCCTAGATTGATTTTTAAATGTGGCACACATAGAATAGATCCCATTTGGTCATATGTAATTCTTGGTTCACACTGTTTGCTAATATTTTGTCATAAATGTTGGCACTAAATTCATGCAATATATTGGTCTGCATTTCTTGTTTTTTTAGACTGTCTTTGGGTTTGCTCTCAGGGTAATACTAGCTTCATAAATTTAATTTGGAGGTGTTTCCTCCTCTTTTATTTTCTGGATTGTGTATGTTTGGTTTCAATTCTTCTGTAAATATTTGATGAAATTCTCCAGTGACACCATTTGGGTCAAAAAAAAATTTTTTTGAGGAGTTTTTAAATTACAAATGAAGTTTCCTTACCAGTTACTGGGCAATTCACATTATCTATTTCTTATTTGGTGTTTCGTGGTAGTTTCTGATTTTTGAGGAAATGGTCCTGTATAACTAATTTGTGAAAGTTATGCATGTAAAGATGTTCATGGTCTTCCTTTATTATGTTTTGACTCCTGCAGATTTTGTAATGAAATCCTGTTACATTCCTGATATTGGTTAATTGTTTCTTCTCTCTTTTTCCTTTGCCATTCTTACTAGAGTTCTGTCAATTTTACTGACCTTTCAAAAACATTTGTTTCATTAAACTTTTCTTTTGTTTTTCTGCGTGTGATTTTAGTTATATCTGCTCTGATCTTTATGATTTCATTCCTTCTTGCTTTGTTTTTTTCTCTTAGGTTTAGATTGTTGATATGAGATTTTCCCTCTAATATATGCATATTTTCTTTTTCAACATTACTTTAACTGTGTGCCCAAGTTATGGTCTATTGTATTTTTCCTGCACATTCAATGCAATGTATATATATTTTTAATTCCCTTGTGACTTCCTTTTTTATCCATGGATTACTTTGAGGTATGTTGTTTAGTTTCCAAATGTTTGGAGAATTTTTCCTGATTACTTTCTCTTGCTGGTTTGATTTCGCTATGGTCAGAAAATGTGGTCAATTCTTTTAAATTGGATGAGGTTTGTTTAATAAGCCAGAATACATTCAGCCTTAGTATATGTTCTGTGGGCATTTGAAAATAATGTATATATGGCTTTTTTGAAAGAAGTATTCTATAAACGTCTATTATGTCTTGTTGGTTAGAGGTGTTGTTGAGTTCTATATTCTTGTTGAATTTTCTCTTTTGCTTCTATTAGTTCCTGAGAAGGGGGTGTTGAAATGATTCAATAATCATGGACTTGTATAGTTTTCCTTTCAGTTGTATCAGTCTTTGCTTCAAAAAATTTTTCAGCCCTATTGTTTGGTGCATATGCATTTAAGATTACTATTCTTGGTAGACTGACATTTTTATCATTGAATTATGTCACATTCACTGGTAATTTTCTTTGCCTGTGTCTACTTTGTTAAACTTAATACAGATACTGCTGCTTTGCTTTATTTAATGTTTCCATGATTTGTCATTTTCCATCCTTTTATTCCTACCTGACTTTATCGTTCTATTTGAAGTGAAGTTCTTATAGAAAGAATACAGTTGGGTCATGTTTTTTAATATACACTACTAATCTCTGTCTTTTAGTTGTTACATTTAGACCCCTTTTATTTAATGTAATTATTGATACATTAGGGTTGAGTTCTGCTATTTGCTTATTTATTTTTGTATTATTTTGTTTCTATGCTGAGATTTTCTGGTTCTTTGCTGAGGATTTCTATTTTATTAATTGTTTCAAGTCTATTTGTAATTGCTCATTGAAGCATTTTTGTTTTGACTGATATAAAATCTTTGTTAGATAATTCTTGTTATCTGTCATCTTGGTGTTTGTATCTTTTGATTGTCTTTGTAAAGCAATTTAAGATTTTCCTGTTTCTTGGTATGATGAGCTTTTTTTTTAATTGAAATTTTGTATCATAAGGTCTGGCTCTTACTTAAACCACCTGCTTTGCTTGTTTTTTTGACACTACCCCGTCAGAGGAAGGAAGGAGGCTGCTATTTCATTTTGATCCTGTGGACCTAGTTTTCAGGTTTCCTACTCAGTCTCTGTTGACACTTAAGGGTGTATTTCATTATCGCTGTTGAGAGGTTAGAGCTGTACTTCCTATTTGTTCTTTACTGACATTGTGTTGGAGGTGCCTTGTTATGCTGGGTTACAGTGAAAGTCCTGACTCCTCTCTAGTTCTCCTTTTACACAGACCAGTGGTGAGGGGGCAAATGGGGGTCCAGATTCCAATGGCCCCATGACGGGGGCTCCCCTTACTGCTTGTTGACCCTTCTTGGTCTTCTCTGAAATGTTCCTGCAGCAGTATTGAGATACTTCATACCACAGCATCATGAAAGAGAAGTCTAGGCTTCTAACTGGGATTTTGCTGGCATGGTTCGGAATAGGGCCACGGTTTTCCTGGGACATTTGTGTGGAGTAGAGGACTTAGTGCCTAAAAGTTCTCTGTCTTGCCAGGCTTCCCATTTTCTGACATTTTGCCTAGAGGAAACAGACTTTTGTTGAGGATTTGTTTCTCTGAACCTGTTTTCTGGATTGTTGCCTTTTTTTGCACTAAATCTGGAATATATGAGGCTGAAAGAAAATTCAAGGACGTCACCATCACATTTTTCCTCAGGTGCTAGTTCTCTAGTCTGCCTTCTCTTCAACTTTTGAAGTCTTTTTTACTTTTCCATATATTTTCGAGAGTTTTTGGTTGTACTTAGCAGAAGGAATAGGCAAAATACATCTAGTCCATTTCCAAGAAATGGGAATCTCCAACTTGACTATTTTTTTATTCTCCTTCCCATCCTGTTAGTCTATCTCTCTGTTTTTATTTCCAATTACCCCATCATGGTAGAGAATTCGTTGAATATCCTTTGGAAATCCTTATGTATATTGGCCTTTCCATCGAGTAAAGAGGAGCAGGGTTTGTTCAGACTTTCTGTTTCCTATTAAGTTCCAAGAAGGCAGAGACCTCGTCTTTTGTCTTTCTGCTATATTTTCAGCTTCCAGCAGAGTTCCTAGCATGTGGGTAGAAACTCAATAAATGCTTTTTTTAGAAATAATTTGTCTTAGAAATATCTAAAGGCAGAAAAATGACAGCTCTTAATTGGTTTTTTGTCTTGACATCCAGCTATCAATATTGGTGGATGTTACCTCAAACACCCTTGAAAGATCATAAACTTAAATTTGGTTACACTGAACATTGCCTCTAATGAGTGGGTTCCATAAATTGATTATTCTACTCTCAAATGAAAGGTTACTCTAGAAAACACAAATTGTTTCATTTGTTCTGGGGGTCTTTTAATAGTAATTGGATATGATATGACATGCTGTGTTTAAACCAATTTCTACCTCCAATACCACCCTTGGAGACTTTCACACAATAAGATAGGAAGTAATTGAGAAAAACTTAATATCTTTCCATAGTGAATCCTGCTAGCAAGGGAGAAAGCACTGCTAAAAGGAACAGCTATCTGAAAAATGATATAAACATACGTACTATTAGAAGCATGCAATTAAAATAAATTAAAGTGATGAATGAGCATGTGATGCTTTATTTCTTAAAATGTCCTCTAGGAACACCTATATGTTGGGACCCATAAAAAGGATAAATAGCTTTTCTCTTTATTTTATTAAATCTGTAAGTCATTGGAAAACAGACGAACCCACCCTTATTTGCTCATATTCTGTTCTTCCATGAGAGAAGGTGAAACTAATGGCCCAGAGAAGTTTCCCATCTCTGACAGAGTCATATATCCTATTGACTATTGTTTCCAACAAATGATGAGTTATAAACCTGGAAGCATTCCATGCCTGGCCTTTTTTCCTCACCCCCCTTATAACTACCAGATTCAAATTTATTCAATGTATTATTGCTTTTGTAATCATTAGTTTGTAATCATAATACCATTCATTTAGCTCTCAACAACCTATAAAAGGATCTTGTGGTGTAAGAAAAATGAACATAATGCATTTTTAAATTGCATTTAATAATTTAGATCCACACATGGATTCTTGTTTTTAGAAACTGCAACTGAAACCCTAATCAGTAGATTTGATTACTGAAAGCACAGGATAAAAAGTTGAATTGTAACATGTAAAAGTACTGATGAAGAGCATGGAAATGCTGTGTGACATACATTTGATTTACAGATCAACTAGGTTAGTCTGCTTTATTCTCATTCCCTGTGAATTACTGATACCCTTACACCAACGAAACGGTTTCCTTTCATCTCTTCTCAATGTGTACTTCTTTCAAAGAATTCATATTTTGATGGTACGGCTTCCTTTTTCTGATCTCCCTGAAACCAAATGGTTTAAACCTGTTAGAAGAGGATTCTACTGCATCTTGATATTTTGGACAAATAAAAAGTCTGTCTGTGTATCAGATTCTTGAAGGGTTCCGGTTCTCTTAATGTACCTCAGCCCTTATCATGCACTTACCTTTTACACTCTTGTTTTACCCCAGTCACTTGGAATACACCCTTCCCCTTATTCTCATATGCAACCAGCTGTCAAATTTTAATGACAGCTTCATAGTATCTTCATCAACCTATATCACTTATTTTAATTGTTGCTACCATAACTCAGTATGTGCAATAATCATCTATTTTCACTGTCTTCCATCGTAGCTCTCTGAACCTAGAGAATTGTTCATTCCTAGGCTTCAGGTATTCACCCCCTGAGGTTGAATGCGAAATAGTACACATATCACAGTATTCTGGAAAGAAAGAATGTGATTTTTATCTGATTTTCAGAGATATCTGTGGCAAAAAATGTAAGTGATTGCTGCTGTAAATAATCTTTTGGCACATTGCCCTCTAACTTATATTCAACTATTTTGTTGCTTATCTGAAATCTTCAGTGAACCTAAATGCCAACCAAACATGGATCTAGTTGAATCAAAAGTGCTACATCTGCCAAGAGAAATGTTATGTAGCCACTTAAACATAGCAGGTCAGATCTACCTGGCTTAACATAGAAAAAAATGCCTAGAATGGGTTGTTAAAGAAAAACAAGCTACAGAAAGATTGTTGAGTAAATTCACAATTTTGCTGAAAAATAATATATATATGTGTATATTCAGCAAAAATCTGAAAGGCTGTACCCCAAATAATTCTAGTGATAACCTCTCACAAGTAACTGTGAAAGAGATTTTTACAAAATTTTATATATTTTACTTCTCATTGATATTTTCACATAAAGCATGAATTATATTTATACATAAAATGAAAAACAAAAATTGACATCTATGGTGGGATTCTTTCTAAACCTAATATTCAAGGCTTCTCACAAATTGGTCCCAGCTAATACTTCCACCATTACCTTTCTATCACACACATTTTTAGTTTAGGATGAGACAGAATAAACCCCAAGGTTATTTGCAATTCTGCTTTTATGATTCACTAATTATCATTATTTTTTGATCCGAGGGTTTAAGTGTTTTCTCAGAAAGTGATTTGAAAACATGCTGGTGTTCTCTCTGCGGCACCCTTTTCACGGTATGCCTTCTTTAAATACCAGCTTGTGGCCTCTATCTTCCACCATGTTTTTTCCATATCCAACACTTTTGCCTATCAGTACCAGGAGAGGAGTTTACTGATCTTCAGAAGTTTGTGTACCATCTTCATAGCTTTTATAAAATCCATATGTAACCTGTACTCTTACACAATATATTTAGATTGACCCACATTTTCCTTAATGTTTTTATCATGGTAACTTCATATAATTAAACCCAAAGTGTGAAACCACTGATACGATGAGCCAGTTTTTTTTTTTTAATTCATTTTAATGGCTATTTGAAAATCAAAGCGTCATGTAACAAGTCAGGTAATTGTTTTCTAATCTGGTATAAAAGATCCCTTTGTGTGGATAAGCCCTCCACTCTGGACATGCATACAGCCTTGTATAGAATAACTTTAAAACAGTTACCTTTAAAGAAATTATATCTTTCCCTAGCTTCTAACTGCTTTTGAGTGGTGAACACATGTTAAAACATACTTTTGTACAGATCTTCTGACAACCTTCCAGCACCTTACTTAAGCTTTCCATGCCTCAGTTCTTTCCTGGTTATAATAATAGTCCCTACCTGCTGGACCTGTTAGGAGATTAAATGAGACCATGGTATTTGAAATGTGCTTAGAATTGTGCCTGCCCCACAGTGGTGATTTTTAATTTAGTCCTTCCATGGACAGTCATCTTGAGAGTTTAGTAAAAATCATTCAAATATGGTTCATAAAAGAGAACCTGGAGCATAGTAAGCTTATAGGTATTATCAATGTTGATCATGAAGATGATGATGATGGTGATAAAGGTTATGTTGATGTAGTGATGTTAATGTAATGGTGATGATTATGATAGTGATGAAAATACTTCCATGAAATTTCCATGTAAGTTAGGGATGTTTTTAGAAAGACAGTACATATAGACATGCAAACATGTTTGAAGAAAAATGTAAGGAAATAGTTCTTTTTGTTTTTTTACCCTCTGTAAATCCTCCCTTACCATATTTCACGAAAGTATCTAGCCCCCTAGGATTTCACAGGGAACAGGGAGCAGTTTGGAGGTGGACTTCCGGAAGCTCCCTCTCAGATTGCCAGGAACATACATGGCATAGAAGCAAAAAAAAAAAACCCTGCTGGATTATGGGCTTTTATAATGAGAATGCCAGTTGTGGCTACAGAAGACTACAGATAAGAAGTGCTTTATCTGAAAATGTCTAAATTCTGGGGAACTTTGTAAGGTAATACATCCAATAATGGCTAAGATTGGTGTATCCCACCAGCACAATATGCTTTTGAGGCTGAGATTTGGGTTCAATTTGATTAAAGGAAAATTGAATCATGCATACTTGTTGCATACCCCATAAAACTATTTTCAGTGGGTTTACCACAGAAATTGGGTCCTATTACAGAGTAACTTTATCCTTGACAAACTGAAAGCTGTGTCTCCTAATGATCCAGACAGACCATTCAATGTTATAGTCTGAGCTCCAAGATCCATCACTTGTCCTATAGCTGCTCTTGGAAGAAATTCTGCATGTGAATGGCTTTCAGTAGTCTTTGTTCAAAGATGAGGCTTAAAATCTTCAGGAAATGTAAAACAGGATGAATCGCCCAGCAATGATGCAGAACAAACAAATACTATGTAGTAAACTAGAAGCAAACTGAAAGAATGGCTTGTACTCATTTTGAAATAAAAATCACAAACCCAGCAATGGTCAGTAGGACAGCAAATGAGACACCATCTAGCAACCATAGACTTCCTAATGAAGCATAAACCTTGGCTTTGTGGTCAGGATGAAAGTAAAAATATTCTCCCTTAATGGGTGCTGCAGGTCATAGGTGTCTAATCACCTCCTCCTGTGTGAAATCACTGATGGCAAAATCACCTCATGATCCTTATGGAGGTGAGGATCATTTCCACAAACTTAAAGTCATCCTTGATAAACAGGGTCTTCACTGATTTCATTAAGTGCTAGACTTTGCTCACACAGCTCCGCCTCAGGGTACATACATCTCATTTCCATGAGTATTCTGGGAGGATAGTTCCTGTCTTTTGCCAATATCCTGGCCAACATTCACATAATTAAATGCAAGCACCATGGAACATGGACTACAAAACAATCTATCCGGTGTTTAATGAGTAATATTAGCATGCTCTTAAAAACGCTAATAGCAAGTTTAATTACTGTTCATTTTAGTAGGGTTGGCAGCTACCCAACACTGCTTACTAAACCTCTTACTAAATGCATTTTAGTAGGAGCAGAAAATGAATAAAATAAATGAATGTAATGGCTATGTAAATGAATGTAATGCACAGTTAGTTACTTCCAGAACTTAGACTTATATTAAGATGGCATTATCTTAGGACAGAAACACTTTTTTCTTCCAAGTTGTGATTCTCTTTTAGGGAGCTCTTGTGCTCCCCAGCCCTGACTTTCAAACTGATATTGTCTTCAAATTAACTTTCATTGTTTTATTTTAGAAGCGATATTATTATACATTTCAAAATATCGGTACTCCTAAAAGAAATGTTCAAATGTATGCTGTTCTTTCTGAAAATTATTAAAACATAGAATATGGCTAACAACATAACATAAAGCAGGGATAGCAAAATTGTATTCCATGGAGAGCCTTTGGTGAAAACTGTGCATTATCTACATAACATAAATATATAACATGAAAGTAAGCATTAGACATTTTTATAGCAATTTGATATTTCCACAGCATTTTATGTACTTTAATACAGTTGTTAGTCTGCCATAGATTAGAGAAAATTATTAGAGAAATTATTGTTAGCCACAGAAGTTTTGAAAAGCACTGAATTCTAAAAGCATCAGGCTTAAGTTCTCAAGTATAGCTCATAATTTCTGGAAGAGGTACTGCATTAAAGTTTATGTTTGCCTTATATGTGATCAAGGTTTGAATCTGATTGTTTATAAGAGAGGCAGGTATATACCTATTCAATAGTACCAGTATTTTAAGCATCTTAAATTAGCTGTGGATTTTTCAGCTGCATGCTGAAACACAACCCTTCCTAAAAATGCAGGAATGTTTGCCATGGTGAGATTATTAGCACGGTGTGTTATCCCATGCTTCATACTCATGCTAAGGGTACAATTTTCTGTTGAATAGTGGGTACATGGAGTAAAGCATGGATGAACATTTGCTAAAATTATTTCAAAGAGTAAAGACGGAATAAGCCCAAACTTCAGATTGAAAGGCAAATGGTAGAGAAGTCAGGAACGTTTTGTGATTTGAATGGGCCAGGCAAGGAACCCAAGGGATAAGTGCAGATGCAGAGAAGAGGCAGGATTTTTGAGTCATATAAACCCACATTTGAGTATAAGTTCTACCTTATATAGGCTCTATGACTTAGTCCTGGTTACTTAAAGTTTCTATTGCTCTATTTTTCATTCTAAATGGAGGTTATAATTGTGGAAAATGGTTTGTATTGGCTTTTGCAACATCCATTTTGACCACTTTCTTGCATGCCTTTCTGTACTTTGTTTTACTGTTGTAGTCTCTGCAGTACATTGCCCTACTCCCTTGCAGCTATGACTCTAGATGTGGATTTTAGCTCTGCAAATCAGATCTACTTATTGGAGACTTGGATTTGGAATTGGGAAATCCATTTTTCTGGTGGATCCTGGCAGAGAGTGCTCAGTGGTTCCATAGCCATCACCTTTAGTGAAGCGTACTTATTTGATGAACAACTTCCTAATCATAAGAGTGACAATAACTAACTTGGAAGCCTTGTATGACCAGAACCTCTGTCTATAAACTGTTTCTTCATTTCTCTGATTATAAACTTTCTTCTTCAGGTATCTGAAGGTATCTCTTAAATATAATCTGAATAATATATTTGTATTGTCTACTTCATAGACTGCAATCTTTTTGATGAGTAACCAAGATAATTGCATATAGAACGCTTATCACCATGCCTGAACCAGAGTCGGTTAACAAATATTAGGCTTTCTTTTTACCTTCATGATACTTCATGTACATAGGGAAATTCAGCATGAACTTGCCTGAAGTTAGAAATGCTAAATCACCCACATTACATTTTCTGTTATGTGATGAACATGTCAATATGAAAAGTCAATATGAAAAGATGTATAGCTAATGTGTTATAATGATACAGTTTAATAGAGAACAGTGAACAATATTTAGAATAAAATGAT
Organism: Myrmecophaga tridactyla; assembly: GCA_004026745.1. Lineage (NCBI taxonomy): Eukaryota > Metazoa > Chordata > Mammalia > Pilosa > Myrmecophagidae > Myrmecophaga > Myrmecophaga tridactyla. The sequence goes on along the minus strand of PVIY010024124.1, from coordinate 19,725 downwards.
CTATTCTCAAATCTCCAAACTACTTACCATTTGGCCTGAAGCAAAGTGTTCCAGGATTTATTTGTTTCATCTACAATGAGAGATAGATGAGGTTTTCTCTAATGATCCTCAACTCTTTAAAATTCTGAGATACATATTCCAGCTTCATTTATTTCTAATTTGCAGTAATGATTTGAAATAACCAGGAATCTTCACTTCTGTAGATGACTCATTGTTTAAAGGTAGATAGAAAATATGAAGAGGTTTCTTTTTAAGGACTTGCCTGAATCTTGTAGTCATGAAAGGTAAATTAAGCAAAACAAACAAGAAAAAAATTGTTAGAGGAAAGGATGGTATATTGTCTGCTCTTTTTGAAAGGAGGATTTCCTACTAATTTAGGTTGTCATATCAGTGGTGTTTTCATGGTGATAACTGGTTACTGTTCTAAGGATAAAGGGTTACAATTCCAAAATTTTAGGTTTTTACTTCTAACTGCTCTAAGACACTGGAGACTAAAAGAAATATCAATTTAATGATCAGCAATCCTATTCATGTGTTAAATCCTATCTTCCCTGTATAACTCCACCATCACCTTTGATCTCTCTATCCCTCTCTTTAGCGGTGTTTGGGCTATGGCCATTCTAACTTTTTCTGTCAATAATATGGGTAGGGAGATGGAACTATCTGATGTTCTGGAGAGGCTGGGCCCTCTAGATTTCAGGACTTATCTGGTCCAGGGACCCATCTTGAGATTGTAGGTTTCTGGAAAGTTACTCTAGTGCCTGGAACCCTTATGGAATCTTATATATTGCCCTAGGTGTTCTTTAGGATTGGCTGGAATGGTCCTGGTTGGAGGTTGGCAGGTTATGAGAGGTACAAGGTCTACCTGAAGCTTGCGTAAGAGCAACCCCCAGAGTAGCCTCTCAGCTCTATTTGAACTCTCTCTGCCACTGATACTTTATTAATTACACTTCTTTTCCCCCTTTTGGTCAGGATGGAATTGTTGATCCCACAGTGCCATGGCCAGACTCATCCCCAGGAATCAACTTCCATGCTGCAAGGGAGTGATGCCTGTTTTTTTAATTGTTGTATTTTTGGTTTTTTGTAATTTGAAATCTTGAAAAACCTTTAAACAACTAAATTTTAAGTGTTGAAATTTAGAAAAGATAAGCTGAGGGAATGAAGAGTATCTAAGACAATAGAATCTTAAAAAGGTCCAAGATGCAGATGCAACATTGGTGGAGAAGAGCAGATTTTACAAAAGTGTAATAGGAAAAATTGGTTTTCTGGACTTACTGCAAATACACTAGCTGAAAAAGAAATTCATCAGAGGAAAGGAAGTGATCTTCTGATCTCATTGAAGTTTCAGGTTTGGTGAATATCAAGAAGGAAACATAATGCTGTGTGCACACTTGCCCACACACTCTTTGAAATGCTTTTTAAAAAATCCATAATAAAAATTAAGGCTGCCTTTTGGCTACTTGAGTTGAGTTATAAAATGGCCTGGGTTCAGATTTGGTTGACATTATTGACCAATCACTTTTTTTAATGCAAATGTTTGCAGTATCATTATTTGAATCTGGCCCATTTGTTGCAAGGAGGAGGAATCCAGTTGATGATTTCAGGGAAAAACAGTTGTGTTATTGATGTTATGGATATATGGACTTTAGTTGGGAATACAAGCTTAGGCACAGAGATAAACATTTCTCTGCCACTCTGAGTCTTTGTTTCTTTGTGCCCATCTACTCCATTCCCCACTCCAAGCACCAAAATTGTCTACCTATTCTTGTTTTCTCTTTCTTTGTTGTCCAGCTTGTTCATTTGCATATTTCACCTTCTCTCGATTATTTGTGTCCCTATTGTACATCACAAATGGTTAATTGATACTTTAATCTCATACATGAAATAGGTATTTTCATCTGCATTGGTGAAAGAAAAACATTTCCCTCTTTTCTTCTTTCCTCTGAAAAACGAACTCATTTCAGAATATGTGACAATTGTAGTGGAGGAATTTGGGATGAGGGCAGCTGAGCATCTGTAACTCATTTATATCTCTCATATCCTTGCTTTCTCTGTTTCTCAGTAGTTTCAGTTTACGGTTTAGTAGTTCCAACTTTGATTTTCAATACTGATTCAAGCCATCAATATGCAATATGATACTGGTTTTACTAGAATGATGACTATTAATTTTCCCTTTTTACTCCTATGTATATTTCTCTATTTATTCAAAATCTATAGGGCCATAGTTCTTCAAATTTAGGTGATTTTACCCTTCAGGGTACATTTGACAGCCTTTGGAAACTTTTTTTATAGTCACAAACTGGAAGTGGGGATGGGAGTGGAAGATACTATTGTTATCTAGTGGATAGAGGCTATGGGTCCTGTAAAACATCCTACAATGCACAAGACAAACCACCACATTAAAAAAAAAAAAAAAAGAATTATCTTGCACAAAATGTCAAGTGCTGAAGTTGAGAAACCCTGCCATAGGGAAAGGGGTTTGAGATCAATCACTAGCTCCATAATCATTTCCCTTTCATTATATTTTACAACTGTTTCATTTCTTTGTTACCTACTTCCAAATTCTCAGAACAAGATATGAGTGGTGAACCGCATTTTCAAATCAAGCTAGAGAGCATAAAGTTTTCCTGGGCTGTGCATTCAAGTTCCTATGTCCTGTCTAACAGGTGTGATCAAACATCTTATCAGCTGCCATGTATAAAACGTGACCATGTTAGCACTTCTTTTTAAGTAACGACTGTGGGTAAGGCACGTTCTTTAGAAGAGTGTATTGTTAGACAAGGAGTCATAAAATATCTTTAGAATAAAAATAAAGTAAAAATGACCTCACTATTTACTTGTTTTCTATTGATAACAAAACCCAAGTTGGTCTTCCTTCATATATATTTTTTGAGGTGATGTGACTCAAGAATATTGTTTTAGATATTCAGTTTTATGCATGAAAATGGTTCCCTTTTTTTTTAACTTTGAGGAAAAGAACAATCAAATGAACCCCGTGTTACCTCAATTTGTGATTATCCTGTCCCTTCAGCCCCTTGGGAGTCTGTGACCCTCACTTCTAGGAATTCTGTCCGAGCTTTCTTATCCAGAAACATGTCTCAGAACGGAAACACAGAAGCAACACAAGGGAGACATCTGAAACATTAATATTCACTAGGAGAGGAGCAGGAAAACTGTTTTCCAAGTAGTGAGAAGGAGTTTCCTCTATAGATGCTATTTAAAACTTAGGGAACTGGCGTCATACTTATACAACTTGCTGTGTTTTTGCCACTGAGAATATAGTGATTAAAAGGAATGATGAGCTGTACTGTTTGTATGCTTGAAAACACTTGCTGATTCTAGCCCTGGTTTCCCTTGAGGTATGACTAGGCAGAGAGGAGCCAGTTTACTATGGAGACTGAAGTACTTGTATCTTCTCTCCATTTAAACTTCTGAGGTTCTTGGAAGAACCCAGGATATGAAGTTTGAAACGATCACCTTAGTGTCTTTGATCATTCACATATTATCCATGCAAACAGGAAAAACTGATTCGGCATTTTATGCCTTAATATCAACATCTCTATCTTGATGATAATTCTACTTTTCAGTATTGTGGGAGACTATTACAAACTAGTATCAGAGCATCACCACTCACTAGTCCTGTGACTGTTGATATACCTGGAATATTACCATGCCTCAATTTTTTTTTTTTTATATTGAAGCAGATTGTTTCTACCCAATAGGGTTCTTTTAGATTAGTAAATGCATCAATGCCTGCAAAGCACTTTTAACAGTATCTAGTGTATAAGTGTTAGCTATCATTATGAACGCATGTTGAGACTTTCGCGTAGTGTTTCACACCTGGCAATCACTCAGTCAGTGGTGACTATCTTCATAAACAGCCAAACATTATTATTGCTAGAAACAACAACAAAAAAGATTTATGGCAGGGAAGAATTAGGCAATGAGCCATGAATGTCTACTGTTGCCTAAACCAACATACATTTGTGCTAATGGTTAGACTGGATGGAAAGGTATCAGTCAAACGGGCAGGATGAGGCAAATGAAAAATCCTTTGCAGTAGACACATGAGTGATTCTAGGAAATTAGAAGAATTTGTGGATGGAAACATAACTTGGCAATAAATGAATATTCCCCAAACGCTGTTTGTAAAGTAAGCTCGCCCTATTACTGTAAAGTAGATGGAAATTATGCAAAGATGACATAAAATTCCACTGTGTGGATCACATTCCAGGGTTGAACCAACTCAACAGAATCCTTCCATTCCATTCATTTCTAATGCAAACTGTACTGCTACCAGACGACATGAGATAAAATCTTGTCCCATAGCTTTACTGCACAAAGCAAGGGTAGACATATTTTGAGACAGATTGTTTAAATGGAAGAATAGAAATCAGAGCTTAAGTAGTGGGTACATTGATAGGAATGCCTCATGTAAGCACAGGGTTTCATTTTTCAGATTGAATCTTCATAAGTAATCTCCTGCAATCTATTCAACAGAGTTGAATATATGCAGGAAAACAAAACTGTTATCCCCATATCATGTATTAGAAAGGCTGATGTTTTCTATCAGATGTCCTTAAGAGACATTTACTCAGCCTCAGGGATAGCCAGTGATTCCAACTCTCACTGCTTTGTAGGTTATCAAATTTTAAGCCTAGAGTGTTCCCCTACCATGGCCTTTAATATGACCCCATTAAAATGAATCCTTGGGTGGTGCATGGGTAGTTCAGTGGTGAAATTCTTGCCTGACATGTGGGAGTCCTGGGTTCAATTCCTGGCCCTGAGCACTTCCTGAAAAAAAATTCAACAAATGGTGCTGTAATTATGGAATATTAACATGGAAAAAGAATGAAATGTGGCCCCCATCATACAGCATACAAAAAATAAAATAAAGCAAAATAAACTCTTATTAATCTTTCTAGAATCAAATGGTGGAAGACCTAAGAAAATAAGTACTTATTCTACCTCATTAGTATAAAGCTACCCACAGGTGTTCTGAGTCTTCTTTTCTCTAAACATTCCTCAATACATCTGAATCCATTATGAACCACAGAAATTTAACTCTCAGCCTCCACAATAAAAGCATTTTTTAACCTCCCTGAGAAAAATATATTTTTAACTCAGTCGTTCTTCCCGTATTGATTGATGGTTAACGTTACTAGAATATCTCCTTTGGGCTTATGTTCAGCCATGAACAAAAAAGATATGATCAATGACCTTATGGAATTTGTATAATAGAACAGAGTATATTGGGAATATGCAAGAAATTAAAGAATTTTAAATTGCATTCAATAATAACATTCTGAAGAAGATTTAAAAAAAGATTCCCATGGAGCATTACGTTACATTGAATAGGGCAGGACATCATCCCAAAGGAAGTTGCTTTTGAATAACAAAAAGGAGTCAGATGTTCTAAAATCTGGGGTAAGAAGATGCCAAAAAGAGAAAAAGAAAAGCTGTTGCAAAGCCAGGAACCAGTCTGGTGTGTGGAAAGGATTAAGAGGCTTTTAGTGAGTATGGTGTAAGGAGCAAGGGTAAGCTGAAGTTAGAAACATAGGCAGGAACAGATTTTAAATGGGCCTAGTAGTTCATAGTGAAGGATTTGGATTTTATTCTAAAAATGTAATAATATCTACTAGCTGTAAGCATGAGGGACTTGACCTAATACATAGTTATATAAAGTCCATATTGCCTGCTTTATGGAGATTGGATTTTAGGAGGGCAAGATTGGACACTGGGAACCACTAAGGGTTTATTCAGAAAACTGAGATATTATGTGGTTATTTATTTAGCAGTATATGCAGAAAACATGTATTCTTTGGAAAACTATATATCATCTATATTATATCCTTCCTGGTTATCAGATTCTACCTCTTTTCATTGTCTTTGGGCTATTTTTCAGCTCTGTGTAAATTATAGGTAACTTTCGGATATGTAAATTCTGTCCCATCTGATAGTGACTTTAATTCACTCTTTCCCCTTGTCCCCATTTTCAATTCATCTCAATATTCCTTGAATCATAAATATGTGTAATATTTAGACTTTTCCCTTGAATCTACTGTTTTTATGCATCTGCCTGTTTCCCTCATGTCATATGAATAAAATAAAATCTTTAACACATGCTTATATTTATATCTGTATGACAGTCATGATTTTATCTTTTCCTGGAAATTATCTTTTAACATAGTCACACCCTTGGCTCATACCTCTCTATCATCAAATGAAACCCTGTACCTTTTTCACACCAACTGCTGTCAAGTCATGACTTCTAAATCCTACATTTCTATTCTCAACTCTCATATGAGACTGCTGTAGAATCAATTTTGCCAATGCAATTATCGATACGAAAGTCAAATGACTGAGATTTATCTCACCTCCAAGATCACTACATCTTCCAAGTAGAGGAGAAAACTTCTTAGCTGTTCTAGTCATTAATCTTTGAGCTTCTACAAGTCTTGTAGGAAAATTTCATATGCTGATGCACAACAGAATTAGTTTCATGATAATGAAAGATATCAATGAGTGTTTTCCAAGCAAATTCTCATGTTGCCTCTATTCTCAGAATTGAAGACTTAAGTGACTGAAGTACTGAGAAATTATAATTCATTATTTTTATTTGAAACCTTACTTGAAGCTATATTCTAGACCTATCTTTTATAAATGATTAGCTTCTGACTCATAAAGAGCAGTGGTTCATTCTTTGTGTCTCGTAAAGGAGGAAGAATACAGGGCTTCACTGCCAAGGGAAAGAAAACACTTCATTTTTGGCAAAAGTACACTCTAAATATTTAGACAACTATGATTCGTAACTCAACAGTGATATCAGTCTATATTCCAGACCTGTATCTGGGTAGCATTTTTCCTAATGATGTAAGATTCATTGATTGTAGGGCATCATTTGTTTGTGAAAGTTATTAATATTTACAATTTTGAAGCATCAACAATAAATGAGAGGTGACATCATCAACATGGTTGTGTAAGATATCCCCTGAAAAAGTTTTTCTAGAAAATCAGTGAATAACAGGACAAATGCCACTTGGTTAGAACTCTGAATGAGTAGTGGAGAGAGGAGAAGGACTCTAACAAACACTAAATCAAAGACAAAGAAAAATATCAGGGAGGAAATTTCCATTACAACCCCCTCAGTACATAACAACTCCCCTCACTTGGTCCAGTACAGTGATTTAGAAACCCATCACACCCAGACACAGGTAGAGGGAAACAGAAACTGATAGAGTTCATCAACAAAAGACCAGCCCTACAAGAATTATTAAAGGGAGTTCTTCAGGTTAAAAGGAAAAGAAAGGAGAGAGTAGCTTGGAGTAATGTGAAGAAATGAAGAAAATCAGTTAGGGTAATTAAAAGGGTAAATGCAAAACCTAATAGCACTGTATCCTCAATATACCACTCTACTCTTTAATTCCTATAAGAGTCAGAATACAATTGAATAAGAAAAAGGGTTATTTCCTGATAATAAACACGTAAAATATAAAGTGATAAAGTGAGACCAAAAATAACACAAAAAGAGGGGAAATGGAGGGATATGGAAACAGGGAATATGCATGTTATTGAGTCTCAGTTGTATCTTTTAAAATTATTAAGTTATAGATGTAGGTTGAATAATAGAAACCCTATGGTAACTACACAAAAAATATTTTTAAAGTATGCAGAAACAGGGCAGTGCGACAGTGGCTCAGTGGCAGAATTCTTGCCTGCCATGCTGGAGACCTGGGTTTGAGTCCCGGTGCCTGGGCATGTTAAAAAAAATAATAATGCAGAAACAGAAATGAGAAATGGATCAGTCCATTACAACACAAAAATCAACTGTACAGAAAAGAAGGTTGCAATAAAGGAAGAGAGCCAAAAAAAGAGATACGTCATAAAAACCCAAGAACAAAATGGCTGAGGTACTTACTACACTTACAGTAATAACACTGAACATGAAGGGGCTAAACTCTCCAGTAAAACATCACAGATTGGCCAAATAGATAGGAAAGCATGATCCAAAAATATCTTGGTTACAAGAGACTCACCTTAGACCCAAAGACACAAATAGATTGAAAGTGAAAGGATGGACAAAAATATTTGATAAAAACAGCAACCAAAAAAGAACTGGGGTAGCTATACTTATATCAGAAAAATATAGACTTTAAGTAAAAAACTGTTATAAGAGACAAAGAAAGATACTATATGTTAATAAAAGGGGCAATCCACCAAAAAGAAATAATCGTTAATATTTATGCACCTAACCATCCTGCTCCAAAACACATGTGGCAATCTCTGGCAAAACTGAAGGGGGAAGTAAACACCTCTACAATTGAAAACTTCAACACACCACTGTCATCAATAGATAAAACATCAAGACAGAAGATCAATAAGGAAATAGAGAAGTTGAATAATGTGATAACTAAACTAGATCTAACAGACATATACAGAACGTTGCACACCCAAACAGTAAGATGCACATTCTTCTCAACTGCTCATGGATTATTCTCCTTGAGTAGACCACATGCTAGGCCAAAAAATAATCTCAGTATATTTAAAAAGAGAGACATTATACAAAGCATCTTCCCTGACCATAACGGAATGAAGCTGGAAGTCAATAATAGGCAGAGAAATGGAAAACCCACAAATATATGAAGTTAAGTAGCATATTCTTAAATAATCAGTGGGTCAATAAAGAAATTGGAGGGAAATCAGTAAATATCTTGAGACAAATGAAAAGGAGCACAAACATATCAAAATTTATGAGATGCAGAAAAGGCAAAGCAGAGAGGGAAATTTATAGCCTGAAATGGTTATATTAAAAAAAAACAAAACAGAAGAAAGAGCTAAAACCAAGACTTGCTTGCATGAACAGCACATTTATCTCAAAGCAAGCAGAAAGAAGGAAATAATAATAAAGATTAGAGTAGGAATCAATTAAATTGAGAATAAAAGGTAATATAGAGAATGAACAAAATCGAAAGTTGATAGTTTGAAAAGATCAAAAAAATTGACGAACGCTTTGCTAGACTGACAGAAGAAAAGAGAAAAGATGCAAATAATAAAATCAGAAAGGAGATGGGGGATATTACTATGGAAAAAAAAAGGATCAAGGCAGAAAAAAAGGATCATGAGGAGATACTGTGATAAAATATATGTCAACAACTTAGACAACTTAGATGATAGGGACAGATACCTACAAATGCACGAAGAACCTATACTGGCTCTGGAATAGATGTTCTCAAGAGGCTAGGTACAAGTAAAGAGGACGATTCATTCATGAAAAACCTCTGAGCAAAGTCTGGGACCAGGTGGCTCCACCGGTGAATTCTACATATCATTCCAAAAAGAATTAATGAATACTAATCGTACTCAAACCCTTCTGAAAAATTGAAGAAGGAACAAAACCTAACTCATTCTGTGAGGTCAGTATCACCCTAATAGCCAGTGTATTTAATGATACTATAAGAAAAATAGCCCAATTTCTATGATTATAGATACAAAAATCTTCAAAAATACTTTCAAATCAAATCCAACAACACATTAAAAGAATTATACACCATGATCAAGTGGGTTTTACCCCAGATATATAAGGGGGGTTCAATATAGAAAAGCAATTAATATGCATTAATAAAATGAATGGAAGAAACCACATGATCATCTCGATTGACACAGAGAATGTATTTGACAAAATCCAGCATCCTTTCATGATAAAACACTTAAAAACATAAGAATTGAAGAAAACTTCCTCAACATGATAAAGAGCATGTATAAAAGGCCCACAACTAACAGCTTAATGGTAAAATACTTAAAGTTTTAACTCTAAGATCTGGAATAAAACAAGGATGTCCATTGCCACCACTGTTATTCAACCCTGTGCTGGAAGTTCTAGCCAGAACTGTTAGGCATGAAAAAAAAGAAGTTACCAAATTGGAAAGAAAGAAGTAAAACCATCACTATTTGCAGAGGACATGAGCCAATATATAATCGGAATTCCCCCCAAATCTACAACAAACCTAGTAGAGCTAACAAACAAATTCAGCAATGTGGCAAAGTATAAGCTCAACAAGCAAAAATCAGTAGTGTTTCCATTCATAATAATAACAAAATGAATCAGATATCTAAAAACAAATTTAGCCAAGTATGCAAAGGACTTGTACACAGAAAACTATAAAATATGGCTAAAATAAGTCTAAGAAGACCTAAATAAATGAAAGGACATTCTATTTTCATGGGTTGGAATACTAAATATCATTAAGATGTCAATTTTACTCCAAATGACTCACAGATTCAACACAATCACAATAAAAATTCCAATGGGCTACTTTGCAGAAATGGAAAAATGTTCAAAAGACTTGAACAGACATTTCTCCAAAGAGGATAATAAACAAATGGCTAAAAAGCACATGAAAAGATGTTCAACATCACTAACTATTAGGAAAAGCATCTCAAAACCACAATGGTATATCCTTTCAAACCCACTTGAATGGCCACTATTTAAAAAAGAGAGAGAACATAGAAATGTTGTAGAGGCCGTGGTGAAATAGGAAGACTCATTCATCGCTTGTGGGAATGTTAAATGGTTCCGCCACTGTGAAAGACATTTTGGCAGTTTCTCAGGAAGCTAAGTATAGAATTACCCTATGACCTGGCAATTTCACTATCAGGTTGATAAACAGAAGCAAAATGTCAACAATAGGGGAATATGTGGTACACTGTACTTCTTATATGATTTTTCTGTAAACCTACAAAATTAGGTTATTATTTAAAAAAAATAAGTAAAGCAATTGTTTCATAAACACTAAACTGATCATGAAGTTGAATCATGAAAACTAAACTAATCTACCATTTATTGTATAACACCTTTCTTGATATTATGACAAGCCTGGCAAGTTTTGACAGATGTTGTAATGTCTTATAAATCAACTTATAATGTGACTGTTTTAGACTATTTTTGAACATGACTATTTATTAGAAAACAGAATTTTGACTGCAAAATGGAGACCTAACCAAAAATTATAGGATTAATAGCAATAATCTAATATACTTGTGGTGTCTACATGAGCCACCTATATAATAGGACTTGTCATCAGATGGGTTAATAATGACCAATTTTGTCCTGAAATTATGACAAAGCAAATTCAACTTTAAAAAAATGCTTAATCAGATCCAAAATGTTTATTTTGAAAATTTTATTTGTGAGTGAGGTGTTATAGACCAGACATGGGGAGATCTGGGAACTCTCTTAACTAGGTCTCTTACTTGTCTGTGCCTGGAACTCAGCTGAGATTCTGCATCTGTGAAAGAGAAAGTGTGTGAGGTTCTGGAAATTTGATGCTTCCTCCCCTCCTTGTTTTCAACTGTTTTTTTGTATTGACATTATATTGCCTTCAAATTACTCTCAGGGCCATACATGGATATGTTCATACTTCAATTGACTCCATCTTCCATCCCATCCCTTGAAAATGGGATTCCTTGTAGAATTACCAGTTTTGGCTCCAAAACCTAAATTGTTCTGAGGATGCTGGGCACAAGTGTCTGTGGCTTGCAGTGGAATCTTTGTATAGCTGATAGGGTACAGTTCCAAGGTCAGAGAGCGATTGTTTGGACCCCATTCCTAACATTTCTCCATGGCCCATGGTGATAAGCAATAACACCTCTCTTACCACATTTGGAATTCTAGGAAGAAGATTACTCTTTATTTTGTATAAGAAATATTTTTAAATGAAGCAAACATAATTTTTACTCTAAAGAAGTTTCCTGAAGGATTACATTTATGATCTTTCTTCTGGAAAGAGGCACCCACATCAAATCATGTATTTTTTCCTTGAGGGGAAAAAGTCATGTTTGATCAATTCTACTTGCTTCCAACAGGAGAAAAATTAAACCATTGCATCATGGTATCCAGAGGATTTCAATCCCATGAGTATTTTATTGAGGATTTCCCATAATTGAAATTGTACCAGGTGGTATCTACTTTATGATACCATTTCGGTACTTTCTACCAAGTTTATTTTTATCTATTCAACAAATAGGAGTGACATTCATTTACTAATTAATGTAACAAAGCTTTATATTTGAATGATTTGGAAAATCAAGTGATGAAGAGTTTTCTACCCTCCCTGTCTTTCTAGTATTGGTTTCAAATTTTGGAGGACTCTCTGGGTGGCAAAGAAATTACCCTGGGGGTTTTAGAAACTATTGCTGCTTTGGAAGAAAAGTAGCTTACATAATATAACCTAAAATCATGACACTGAGAACATAGAAAGAAACTGGCACAAGATTTCCTACAAAATAAACCCCTTGCTGCTTCTGTCAGATAGAATAAATGTCTGGATTGTGCTATTTGATATTACTTATGTTCTTATATTTTTCAAAGGAGAGACTAAATGTCAGCTTGTTAGCTTCCCAGCAAGTGGCCATAGGCCAGCGACTGCCTATTTAAATTGCTAGTTTGTTAATAATTTTTTTCTGGCATTATTTAGGGCATAAGTGATTAGTTTGGTGAGTAGAACCAAAATATACTTTAAGATGGTTTGAAAGATATGAAAATATAATTATTTTTTCTATATATATTAAAAGTAGAAAATATCCAATGAATATACCTAAATGTAATTTTAATCTTAACAATAATGAAATTGCCCAGGATTAATTTTAGCAGTGAGAAAATTAGACGAAGAATTGTATACCTAAGAGCATTGAAAAATCATTCCGTCTACTTCTCCTTCAAAACTGATATAGGCTTAATCAGTTTGCATCAGCTCATGCGACAGAGACCAAAGATCAAAGAATAATTATTAGCATTATATATACCTCATCTTTATATTTCAACTGGATTGAGAGAAACTTACTTCTCCAGTAATTTCCCAAATGACAACTCTAGGAGATATTGGAATAACACAATTTGTTATAGGCACAATACTTTTTCAGAGTAACTTAAATCCAAAGGACTTACCTTATCAAACCCAAACTTGCAGCTCCAATAACCTAATTTTTTGAGGGAAGGAAATGAAAAGTCTCCTGTACTAATAGTGACCATAATTTCCTCCTCAGGTAAACTGACATTATAAAGAAAATCATGCATTTTAAAAGTTTTATTTAATCTTAAAAAATAAGTCACAATAGAACTTTGCTAATACCATATCTGAAGAAGAGATATCAATATGAACTCTGGGATCATTTTAAAATTTGATTTTAGAAAACCGGGTAACAACATTCTGAGACCAATCTTCTCTTTCTCTGTATTTTTAAATAAATCAATACATTTTAAAAGTCAAACTACATTTTTTTTGTTTGTAATCTGTTAATATAAATCCAAATATGAACATCAGCCAGTGAACTTTTTCTACCTTGGTTTGAGAAATTTTATCTCTTCTATGTCCTAATCCTGTGACTGGAGCAATTAAAATTTACATACTCTTTTAACTCTCCTGGCACATTGCAGGATCAAAGGCATGTGAGGAAAATGAAGTTCAAAAATAAAATATATAAATATTTTATTTGTATTGTATATATTGTATATATATTGTACATATATACACAAATCTGCTGTATTTAAAGTATATTTTGAATAGTTCATACCTATTTATTTCAAAAGTAAACATTTTTTAAAGGATTAATAAGGAATCAGAGTGAAATGACCACAAAGCAATGCCAAAATGAATTTTAAAGTATGAAAAATCTTTTGAACCCTGAAATTATGTGGGCATTCATCAATGGTGAAAGAATTCATTAAAACTTAGTATTTTTCTTAAATTATGTATTTTAAAATACTTACATGTACCAAAGGTATAACTTTCATATTATTTAGCTTAAAAAAATTCTTAAGTTCTTTCTACTAGTTTTCCTTTGGGTCGTCACTTTTCCAGTGGCAGAAACTGTGACAAATTATCCAATCCCAGAAAACCGAAGCCAGTCCACCATTCTCTATTCAATCGAAGAAACAATTCATCTATAAAGTGTTCTCTTTGTGTATTTCATGTAGAGAAAGAAACTCATATGTCATAGACATACTGCAGTCATTTTCCATTTCTTCTTGTTTCTGCAGTAATAAAAGGCGAGAGAGAGTTAAACATTTATTTACTTGTCAGACTGGACAAAATTCTTCTAAAAGAAAAATTATATGCTACCTCAACCACTTTAGCAATTTTAACAATCTAAAAGGGAAAAAAAAAGAATTGATTTCTGTTTCACCACTTTATTTTTTTCATACTGTGGATAGCACAGCTTTTTCCCTAGACATTCACCTCCCTTGACATTAAAGGTTTATTTTAAACCATATTTTCATTTGTTTGTTTGTTTTTGGAAGACTAAGTTTCTCTTGGAGACTATCTATTCTGTACTTGAAATATATAGTAATAGCTATGTTGGGAGGTATTGGAATAACAAATACATTCTGTTTAGGTTTTTCTGTAGTGAAATGATATTCACAAGCCCTTATAGTATATCTATAAAGAAAATCAAAATGGATAATTTACCCAATGAGCCAGAAAAAAAGAAAGAGAACTATTCTTTTTGGCATTGAGAATCTATAAGATTATATTTATTTAAAAATTTATTTATTATATTTTATTTGGAGAGCAATGTAGTGATTTTATAGGCAGAAGCAAGAGCAGGTACACTGTCTCCTCGTTAGATATTATGATAAATGCATGTAATGCAAAATTTTCCTTTTAACCAATTCAGTGGTATTAATACCTTCACAATGATGTGCAGCTCTCATGAGATCAATTTCCAAAATGTTTCATCACCCCGAACAGAAACTCTGGGTGCACTGTACAATAACTCCCCATTCCCCTTCCTCAAGCCTCTAAACTGTTTTTAGGTTTCTATGAGTTTTCCTATTCTTAGTGTTTCATTAAAGTGGAATCATAGAAAATTTATCCTTTTGTGTCTGGTTGACTTTAGCTGATATAATGTTTTCGGTGTTCATCCATATTGTAGCATACATCAGAACTTCCATCTTTTATGCGACGGGATATTCCATTGTATTTTATCCATCACCTGTTGATAAACACTTGGATTGTCTCCTACTTTGGCTAATGTAAATAATATGCTATGAATACTGACATTCAAATATCTCTGTTGGTCCTTGTTTTCAATTCTGGTGAGTGCATACCTAGGAGTGGAATCGATGGTTAATAAGGTAGTTCTATATTTTACTTTTTGACCAACTGCCAAAATTTATTTTGCAGTGGCTACAGCATTTACATTTGCACCAGCAAAGTGCAAGGTTTCCAATTTCTCCACCTCCTCACCAACAGTTTCTTTTATGTGGAGCCATCCTAGTAGATGTGCAGTAGTAAATCATGCGTCTTTTTTGCCCTGAAATTTCCTTTGAAATAATCTCAGACTTACAGGACAGTTGCTAAATAAAGTAAAGTTCAAACAGAAAAGTTCAAAATACTACCACCAGATATCAATTTTAACATTTTGCCACCTTTGCCAAATCATTCTCTCTATGCACTTATTTATCAGTCCATCTGTCTATCTCTTCATTTATCTATCAGTTTTCTAAATATTTGAGAGTAGGTTGTATACATTATGCTCCTTAAACATATAACACTTCCATGTACATTTCCTAAGACCAAAGGTAGGCACTTATGCCACTACCTTCTGAGCAGTTATTAAGTTTAAGAACTTTAACATTGATAAAAAAGTTTTCAGTCTATATTCCATTTTTTACATGTCCCAATAATCTGCTTTTAGACCTTCCCTCCATTACTGGACCCAGTCCAGGATAATGTACTATATGTCACTTTCTCCTTAGTTGTTTTTTTTTATTACTTGTGGAAGCCTAAACACAAAATAAACTTTCCCATCTCAACCAATCAATCCCAAGGCACCAATTCGTGGTATTTATCACATTCTCACTGTTGTGCTAACCTCACCACCATCCACTAGCAGACTTTCCTGTAACCCGAAATAGGAGCCCTACCTACACCCATTATACATTAACCCTCCATCCCTCCTCTCCCCACTTGTGGTAACCTGAACTTTACTTTCTTCATATATGTGTTTGCATATTATAGTTATTTTATATAAGTGGAGTCATACAATATCTTTACCCCTGTGTCTGACTTATGCCACTCAAAGTGATCTCTTCAAGCTTCCTACATGTTGTTGCATGTATCAGAACTTCATTCATTTTTACATCTGTATATACCACATTTTAAAAATCCATTCATCTGGAGGAGATGGATACCTGGGTTGCTTCTACCTTTTGACTATTGTGAATATTGCTGCTGTGAACACTGGTACACAAATACCTGTCTGAATTCCTGCTTTCAGTTCATTTGGATGTATGCCTAGGAATTGAATTGCCAGGTCACATAGTATCACTTTTTGAGGAACCACCTGTTTTAGTTTCCTCATTGCTAAAGCAAATGCCATGCAATGGGCTCTTGGTTTTGAGGCTAGGAGAAGTCCAAACAAAGGTATTATTGAGGCAGCACTCTTTTTCTCAAAGACTTTCTGCTGAATATGGGGTATGATATCTTCCAGCAATAGTGATGACTTTTCCAAAAAAGGTTCATCTCTGTTCTATAATAATATTTAATACTGGGCTGATATTAAAGTATACTTTTCTGCAGACAATGTGCATTTTTTAGTTACTTTCAATTTGCTATGGGATATGAATCTGGTGTTATCAAATGCCCATTATATTAATCAGATCATTTCTTATGGTTTCCTTCCCATGCTACTTGCTAACATAAGACAACTGTAACTCTGTCAGCTTTGTCTGATTGGATTATCATCCTTATTATGCTTTCTTTCTCTTTCCTTTTTAAATTCTCAGATTTGTGGGAGTATCTGTATTCTAGATTCCCCATCATTTCCATAGTAAATAGAATTGATCATTGCTTTTTACTAATATAGGTTTTCAAAGCAAAATATTTACTCTGTGTTCCTGTAAGAAAAAGGTGGGTAACCCCTGCTCTCTACGAATCTATTTATATACACAGACATCTAAAATCTTCTTTTATAACACTCTAATTTTCAGCTGTTATGATTTTTTGCCCTTAGGCTTGCAGTCCCTGCAAGCTTAAGCTTACCCTCCCTTGCTTTCTACCTCTCTCTTTTGAGCTCCCTTTTGTAATCACATTCTTCTACCACATAAATTAAATGGGCTTCAAAATAACATTTTCAATGAATGCTAGAATCATTTTGTTGTTTTTGTATATAATCAAATAAATTTAAATAAATTTTCTCCCTTCATTTGTCACTTCTATATATTTATTAACAGTCATTTTAAAATTTATTTCATTCATTCTAGTCAGTATGTATTAATAAACTGTGCATAATGAATAAGACAGTGTCCCTACTCTCAGAGGCTTATAGTTTGAAGAAGAGAACAGAAAACAAAAACATACTGCAATACAGTATCATAACAATTCCATACTACTATATAATATGGAATAGTTCATAGTAGGGAGACAAAAATCCATTGGCGAATATTCTGGAAGGCATTTGGGAGGCTTATATTCTGCATTCTAAAGCCTTAGAATTATCCAGATAAAGGAGAAATATAGGGGAAACATCTTATGTAAAGTTCCAGGGGAAATGGAGAAATTATTTATCTTAGAGTAAAAATGCAAATGCAGTGTCCGATTAGAAAGCTGACCACTGACACCTAAATTTCTAACTTTATAGAATCTCAAACAAGGGCACTGTGATTATCAGCCCAGCAATTTCAGCAAAAATTCAATAACTTTCTTTTAGTTGTAGCTGCTTAAAAAACCACACACACTCAGAGAGAAAGATGATGGCAAAACATAAATTTTCATGACGGCAAATCTTTAAACCTTTGAGAAGCCCCTTTAACTAGAAGGCAGTTGTTCCATTTGAAAATAAACTTCACTGGCTGTGTCATTTTTTAGACTTATAAGCAATGTCAGTTTTCTTCTCTTAGGGAATAAGCGGTCAGCCGTACAAGTTCTGTTAGCAGTAACAAGTCGTTTTTGACTGCAGATACTGGGAATAAAGAGTAGAATATCACTTATAATCAGTAGACATAACTTTAGAAACTGAAAATTAAAAATTAAAGGAAAATATTTGGATTCAGTTTGCTTATTCTAGCTGTGCAGTCTACTATAGTAACTAATAGCCGCATGTGACTATTTAGACTTAAAGATTAAATAAAACTGTAAATTCCGATCCTTAATAGCACTAACCATATTTCCAATGCTCAGTAGTGATTAGTGGTTACTATATTGGAAAATGCAGATATACAGCATTTCCATCATCTAGAACATTCTGCTGGAAAGTGCAATTATTTCATTGATTTCTTCTCTGAATAGTAGTTACATGTTGTACACCCATTCTGACAAATTCTTTTTGTAATTGTACTCCTAGGTATAAATTTTTCAACCTTTGAGTTCTTCTCATCTCAGTTAGAAAGGAAACTCTTCACAAGTTTTCTTCTTCCTCTAATGGGATACACACTGTGAAGTAGTTGCAACCCTATTTGTATCTCATTATTTAGATTTTAAATGTTTTTATCAAAGTTAACAGAAATGAAAAATGACTACAGCTTAGTAAATCATCTCAACATGAATGCACCCATGCAAACCTCACCAAGGTTGAGAAATAGAACATACTTTACTAATATTGTTAAAGAGGTAAAATTTTACCTATCAATTTCTTGAAAGAGTAAGATTTGGGGGTTCTTTATTATATGATTAGATTAAAAGTTTTGAGAGTAGATTATGGGATATTCAGGAAATATGCATCCAATCTATAAATGATCAGTTTCCATTTTTTCTCATTTTCTTTTTTCACAGGTATTCATAATTTTGGTACATTTTGTCAATTATATGAATTCCTCCCTTGCACTGATCATAGTTTGGAGATGTGGATGGAGTTGGGAAATAATAGTAATTTACCAAACTGTTAAAATTTAAGCTAATCATATGCTTCAGTATATGATTATTTCATTGACTATCTGTCAGTTTTCACTGACATTCCCTTTGCTGAAAATCTAGACCACACATGCAAAATGATGGTAGCTGTTGATACATATATACGATTATACATACAAATACAAATTTATATATATGCATGCATACACACACATACACACTTTTCCTCCTTTTAATTCTCTGGTTTCATTATTTAAGAGTAATAATTTGGGTCAATATGTTTTTGAAGATTTCTCTCAATTCAACCTGGTAAAATTTCTAGAAAGATATATTTTGTTTGATCAGAAGAATATTACATTATAGAGTTGACACCCATGATAGAGTTTGTAACATCTCTGTCCACTACCCCAAATACCTAAGTTTTCTGTGGTAATTGTCTTTTGGATTAAAGATACGTCACTGACTCGATGACCTAGGTTAAATTTGTTTATCCTTTTCACACATCAGTTTTGTGATTTGTTTGGAGTTTGGTTTTGTTTGTCCTTATCTTAATGGTAAAGTGCTATGTTACTTTGTGAGAATGGCTTAATGGCCATTTTTTTCAATAGGAAAAATAGAACTTTTTATTTTTAAGAAATCATGTATACAATAAAACCTCATTGAGTTAGCTTGAGGACTAGGCCGGTATTAATTCGTTTAAAAATATTTTTTAATAAACAATAGGTTGAGTTCCCCAAAGCCGCGGCGGCCGGCGCCCCTCCCCCATAGGCGGATTCGCGGAGAGAAAGGAAACAGTAGCAGGGACTGAATCCAACCAAGTGCCAATTGCGGCATTAATAAACAAATTCTGATTACGAAAAATAGCCCCCAGCTCACG
>PVIY010024123.1:17732-38559 GCA_004026745.1 Myrmecophaga tridactyla | reverse complement strand
GCTATTATACTAATCACAAAATTTAAAAATGCTCTTTTTAGAAAACTAGAACATAGGGATAAAGATTTCGTAAAACATGTAATCCCGTTACCCAACTGAAAGTATTCACACGTGGGTGTTTGTCCAGATTTTATTTTCATGACAACTGTTTCTGAAAATAAAGGTTTCCTTTCTTCCCTGGAATGCCAAAGGATTTTCATTATCTATGAAGGAATAATATTTTAGATATATGCTTAACTTAAAAAAGATAAGATCTTTTCAAATAATATACAGCCGTAAGGAATTATATTTGCGAGAACTCTGCAATAATAATGATAAATAATAAATCTCACCATCTGTTGACCACGGACTCTATTCCAGAAACTTTACCTACACCAACTCTGATCCTTACAACAACCCTGCATAACCTTTGGCCCAGGTTCCCCAGCTGTGTGGTCTTGGATAAGGACCCAACCTCCCTGCCCCTCAGTTTCCTCGCCTGAGAAAACAAGGACCCTAATGGCACTTACCTTATGGAGTTACCAAGTAGTCAAACGAGATGATCCACGTAAGGGGCCTGGAACAGAGGTGACACATCATAAGCACTCAATAAATGTCAGTTATCAACAAAGAAATTCCAGGTGCCCTGAAAATTTAAACATGACAAAATAAAATCAAACTAGAAAATACAGTTGAAGTTTTTATAATCTTGGGATGGAGAAGACCTTTCTAAACATGACATAAAAGCAGAAACAGTGAAGGCAAAGGTTTGATAGAAATGACCACGCAATAAAAATCACTTCTGAATGGTAGAAGATACCACGAAATTAGAAAACAAGCAATAATTTGGAGGTAAAAATTGTAACAAAAATTATAACAAAGTTGACAGAAGGCTATTTTCTTTAATGTGCAAAGAGCTTTGCAAATAAAAAAAGTATGCTCAAAGGTATTGTCCAAGAAAAGTAGGCAAAGGACATGAAGAGCATAGCAAGACAGTTTGAGGTGGCCAGTTTATCCGTGGGGACGTTTGAGGAGGCTTGTTGTCACAGCAGCTACAATGCAGCCTGCGTGTTACAGCTGTCCCGGTCAGAATGCATTTTCCCTGCCCTGCCTCTCCACAACCTCCAGTCCAGAGGATTTACTTCTACTTTATTCTGCATTGTCTAAATTTTATTTTACAAGTCAGAGTTTCTTGTATTCAGAAAATAAAAAGGGAAAAATAATCAGAAAAAAATAAAGATATAAAAACCTGTTAGACAGGGTCAGCTTCTAAGGGGGAATGGATATTAAAAGGAAATTTTATGACATTAAATAAAATATTTGCATACTCGAATCCTGAGAGAAAAGTTAGGAATATACTTGAGTATTTTCTCCATCATTTGCAGCTGAGGATAAGTAATCTTTCTTTGTTCTCAATAACTTCCTTCTCCCTCTCTGCCCAGTATCGATCTATCGATCTGTCTAACTATATATATAATATAACTCATCCATTCACTGAATAAGCACTTACTGAGCACCTACCATGGGTCAAGCATTGCACTGGGTGAGGGGATCTAAAGTAAACTAGACACAGTGTCTGCCCTCCAGAGCAGACATTCTAGAGGGAGTGGGAAAGACAAAATAAATAAACATTCAGGTTAATCATATAATGTCAGATGTGAAGAAAAATGAGGCAGGGAAAAGACACAGAGAATGGTTAAGATAAAGGCCAGGAAAGGCCCCCCTAATGGGAAGAGAGGTGTGAAGGGGGTGAGGGAGTGAGCTCTGGGGCCATCCAAAACATTCCAGGCAAAGAGAACAGCAACGACAACAGCCCTGAAGCAGGAGTGGGCCTGGCATCTTTGAGGAACATCAAGGTCAGCAGGATGGCTGGAGCAGATGGATACAAGGAGGAAAAAAGAGGAGGTCACAGAGGTAACAGGAGTGGGGACAGATCATGTAGGCCCAGCACACCATGATGAAGACTGGATTTCACTCTAAGAGTCTGGGAAGGTCAACAGAATCAGGAGGAGGCATGCCTGTGAAAAGCAGAGCTTTCTCTATCTTTTTATGATTTTTAAATGGAAAAGGGAATAATTTCCATTAAAACAAATGACCCCGTGGAATATGTGATTTGTAGGCCAAAGGTGCCCAGTCCCTAACCATCCATCCTCCAGGCCTGGGCCTCAACTCCTATTCACACCCTGGTGATGGAAGGTCCTAATGGGAAACCTCACGTTTGGGTGATGTGAGGAAGGAGTTAACACAGCAGGTCTGCTGACTAACTTCCTGCCTGTCTCCAAGGGAACCATGACTGACCCTTAGCCAGCCCCTGGGAATTTAGCCCTCAGGGTATTCTTCTCATCACTGATGGATTAATGATTTTGTTGTGCATACCTAGATCAGTGAACCACGCCGTACCAGTTCGTCACAAATTGATGATGTGAACCTGGTTTCATTATTGGGGTCCTGAGTTTCAGCTGCCACTAACAGCTGTTAGCACAAGTGCATATGTCACCAGCCCCCCATCTGAGCCTCAGTTCCTGAGACTCAAATTGGGTTTCCCTAGACAGAAAAACTGCACATATATCCCTATAGTTAACTGCTAGAAGAAAACAAAAGGGAAATTAGAAAGTATTTTGAACTAAATAAAAATGAAAACACAATATAAAAGCGTGCGATGCACTCAAGCAATATGTAGATTAAGGAAGCGTATAACACTAAATACATATATTAGAAAAGACGAAAGGCCCAAAGCAATGACTTCAGATTTGATCTCAATCTGTTTGATCACTCAGATTACTCAAACAGAAAGAAACAACCTGAAGGGCCCAATAAAAGAAATTGAATTTGAATGCTTTCTCCCTGAGACTGGGAACAAAAGCAAGGATGTCCAACTCTCACTACTCTTATTTAACCTAGTACTGTAAGCTCCAGCCAGTGAAATAAGGCAAGAAAAGGAAAATAAAGGCAAAGAGATTGGAAAAGAGGAAATAAAGAAAGCTGCCCCAATTTGCAGATGACATGATGATCTGCATTAAAAATCCCAAAGAATTTACCAAAAACAAAACAAAACAAAAAGAATTTTCCATAGAGCAAATAACTGAGCTCAGCAAAGTTTCAGGATACAAGATTAACATGCAAAAATCAGCTGTATTTCTATATACTAGCAATGAACATATGGAAACCAAAATTTTAAATGCAATCCCATTTATAATTGCTCCAAAGAAAATGGAATACTTGTGTATAAATCTAACAAAACATGTACAGGACTTGAATGTAAAAAAAAAAAAACTAAAAACTTCTGATGAATGAAATCAAAGAAGACCTAAATAAATGGGGAAACATACTACGTTCATTAATTGGAAGATTCAATACAGTAAAGATGTCAATTCTTCACAAATTGGCCTATAAGTTGAACACAGTTCCTATTGAAATCTAGCAAGATTTTTTGTAGAAATAGGCAAGCCCCTTATTGCTAGTAAGATAAAAGGAATTCAATTTTCAATACACCACCCCACCATTTTTATGGCACGATTATAATTAAAGACCACATAATCATTGCATGTTTTGTCAGCCTCCTTTCTATTAAGTATGAGTAACTGAAGTTATCCCCTTCTCCTCTACCAGTTGCCTAATTAGGAGGGCCTCTAAGTAAACCCAAAACACTGTTGAGGAGCCCCTGGGGGTTACTCGTTCCTCAGTTTGAGAAACAGATACTACATTTGAGTACTAGCCCATCTATTTTTAAAAATCACCGTAATGGCAAAGTGTTCCAAAAGTAATGCTGTTATGGCTATTTGTGTGTCCTGACATATATAATATTTCAGTCATCATATCATATATCATATTTACCTAACCAAATTGTGTGACTTTATAAAAATGAAAAAGAAGCAACTAATATAGTAAAGATACTTCCAACCCCATTATCTACTCAGAAAGCATATCGGTTGGTAACAGCACTAGATAGAGAGGTGAATCTATTGTTCCCTCAGTTAGCATGGGTTTTTGAATGCTTCTCGGTGGAAGCATCTCACCCCAATGACCATGATTTTTGTGTTTAAAGATAGTGTTCTTCTTACAACATAGTACTAAAACGCAAGACAGCAACTTTACAAAGAATAGCCATCTGATCTAATATCAGAGGAAAATCCCACTCTGTTGGATTTAATGTGAGGATTTTCAACAATAACAATTTGAGATCTTCACTTTCCACACTGCCTTCAGATGAGTATGCAGACACAAACCCCATTGATTTAGACTGCTCACTTAGATGTATAAAAATTCTGAATCCATTAAGCAAATTAGCAGAAAACAAAGTTTTCAAGGAGAATATTCTATGAGAATCTCAATGTTCCATAATACAACTGATAAACCTGGAAGTAATAAAAAGGGTCTTTAGGGGTGCAAGGGTAGTTTAGTGGTAGAATTCTCACCTACCATGTGGGAGACCTGGGTTCGATTCCTGGTCCATGCACTTCCCAAAAAACAAACAAATAAGCAAAACAAACAACAAAAATTCAACAAAATGGTGCTGCAATAAAGGGATACTCACATGGAAAAAGAATGAAATGTGACCCCGCCATACAGCAGACGAAATAAATAGATAAATGAATGAATAAATAAGGTGTGATTTTTTTGTGAGTACTCACTACATTAATAGGGAAGTTCTTTAGACTTAGTCTATTCACTTCCACTTACATATAAATCTTATGAGCTTTGGCTAATTTGCAAAAGAGGCGATTGTGTTTCTCAACCCAGTGAAAACTTAGAAGCAACATATTAAAAATGGAAATAGTGTTTTCAACAAACAAATAATATTGGGGAAACTGGACATTTATATGCAAAAGAATGACTCTGGACCCCTACCCAAAATCCTATGCAAAAATTAACTCCAAAGGGATAAAAGTCCTAAATCTAAGACTTAAAATTATAATATCCATAGAAGAAACCTATAAATTTTCATGAGCTTAGATTAGGCAATGGTTTCTTTATTTTTTAACCTTTTTTAGTTTATAATATAACACATATACAAAGCAAAGAAAGAAAAAAGTATTCGTTTTCAAAGCATTCTTCAAAAAGTAATTACAGAACAGATGCAAGAGTTTGTCATAGGCTACCACCATACCATCCTCTCAGATTTTCCTTCTACCTGCTCCAGAATATAGGAGGTGAGAAGGAATAAATATTTTCTTTATCATCATAATTCACTTTTTTCTTTTTGAAAAATAACATACATACAAAAAAACAATAAATTTCAAAGCACAGCACCACAATTAGTTGTAGAACAGATTTCAGAGTTCGGTGTGGGTTACAATTCCACAATTTTAGGTTTTTACTTCTAGCTGCTCTAACATACTGGAGACTAAAAGAAATGTCAATTAATGATTCAGCAGTCATATTCGTTTGTTAAACCCTACCTTCTCAGTATAACTCCACCATTACCTTTGATCTTTCTATCCCATTATTTAGGGGTATTTGGGCTATGGCCATTCTAACTTTTCATGTTGGAAGGGGCTGTCAATAATACGGCATAGGGAGATGGAACTAGCTGATGTTTTGGAGAGGCTGAGATCCTCTAGATTTCAGGACTTATCTCGTCCAGTGACCCATTTGGGGGTTGCAGGTTTTGGAAAGTTACCCTAGTGCATGGAACCTCTGTACAATCTTATATATTGCCCTAGGTGCTTTTTGGTTTTTTGTGGGGTTTTTTGCATGGGCAGGCACCAGGAATCGAACCCGGGTCTCCCACATGGTAGGCCGAGAACTCTGCCTGCTGAGCCACCATGGCCCGCCCTGCCCTAGGTGTTCTTTAGGATTGGCTGGAATGGTTTTGGTTGGGGTTTGGCAAGTTATGATAGATAGCAATGTGTAACTGAAGCTTGCATAAGAGTGACCTCCAGAGTAGCCTCTCAACTCTATTTGAACTCTCTCAGCCACTGATACTTTATTAGTTACACTTCTTTTCCCCCTTTTGGTCAGGATGGAATTGTTGATCCCACAGTGCCAGGTCTGGATTCATCCCTGGGAGTCATCTCCCATGTCACCAGGGAGACTTTCACCCCTGGATGTCATGTCCCATGTAGGGGGAAGGGCAATGATTTCACTTACAGAGTTGGGCTTAGAGAGAGAATGAGGCCACATTTAAGTAACAACAGAGGTCCTCCAGAAGCAACACTTAGGCATGCCTATAGGTAGGGTAAGCTTCTCTACTACCTACATAAGCTTCACAAGAGTAAGCCTCAAGAGCAAGGGCTTGGCCTATTGATTTTGGTGTCCCCAATATTTGACACAGTATCAGGGGATTCCCTGATGGTAAAGTTTAATAGTTCCATAATTTTTCTCCTATCCCCCAAGGGACTTTGCCAATACTTTTTTATTATTTGCTTAATATATTCTAGGACATATCCAGGCATCACATTAAACTATACAGGATTAAAGGCCCTCATTCTTATTCTGGGTTCTCTGTGAACGAATTGTTCAAATGAGCTATCCAGAAAGGTTGAGTTAGATTATGTGCCATAGAAAATTTAGGTTCCAGACAAAATAAATCTTTCTTCCTTTGGTCTCAAAATGTAGGTGCAGTTCTAAAATATAGACAATGTCATCCTTACCCCTGTGTTCTGAATTACCTTAATCCTGACCTGACTGGCTTCATCTTATCTTTAAATACCAGGCTATAGATATATAAAACAGCCTCTCAAAATCAAGAAATAATAATCAGTTGACCAGTCATCTTTGGGTGCACGGGTGGTTCAGTGGTAGAATGCTTACTTTCCATGCGGGAGAACTGGGTTCGAGTCTCACACCATGTACCCTGCTCCCCCAAAAAAGAATCAACTGGCCATAGATTTGGCGGTCTATTTCTGCACTCCCTATTCAATTCCATTGGTCAATATTTCTATCTTTGTGCCAGTACCATGCTGTTTTGATATCAAGTTTTAAAGTCAAGAACTGTTAATCCTCCCACTTTGTTCTTTTTTAGGATATTTTAACTATTGGGGTCTCTTTCCCATCCAGATGAATTTGGTAACTAGCTTTTCTAACTCTTCAAAGTAGGTTGCTAGAATTTTTGATTGGTACTGTGTTGAATCTGTAGATCAATTTGGGTAGAACTGACATCTTAATGATATTTAACCTTCCTATCTATGAGCAGGGAATGTCAGGCAATGGTTTCTTAAAGCACAAGCAACAAAATTAAAAATCAATTAACTGGACTTCATAAAAAAAATATTGTGCCTCAAAGGGTACTATTAAGAAAGTGAAAAGATACCACACAAAACGGAGAAAATGTTTGCCAATCATATCTCTGATGAATATATAGAGAACTCTCAAAATCCAACAAGATAACCCAGTTTTAAAAATGGGCAAAGGACTTCAAACAGATATTGCTCCAAAAGGAGATATATCAATGGCCAATAAGCACATTAAAAGATGCTCAACATCATTAGTCATTGGGGAAGTGCAAATCAAAGCCACAATGAGATAACACTTCATAACCAATAGGATGGCTATAATTTTTTTAATGGAAAGTAACAGATGTTGAGAAGGATCTGGAGAAAATGAAACCCTCAGACATTGCTTGGGGGGATGTAAAATGGTGTAGCCTCTGTGGAAAACACTTTGGCAGTTTCTCAAAAAGTTAAATAAAGACCCATAAACCATGAGAAACAGCCACTCCACTCCTGGGTATATATCCAAGCAAGGTAAAAACTTACATACACAAATGTTCATAGCATCATCCACAATAGCTAAAAAGTGGGGAAAAAAATGTCCAACAAGTGAAAAATAAACACAGTGGAATATTACACAACCAAACAAAGGAATGAAGTACTGATACGTGCTACCACATGGATGAACCTTGGAAACATTAAGCTAAGTGAAAGAAGCTAAACTTCAAAGGCCATATATTATATAATTTAACTGATAAGAAATGTCCAGAGTAGGCAAATACAGAAAAGACAAAAAAGTAGATTAGTAGTTGCTTAATGTTAAGGGAGATGAGGGTATAGGGTGTTGATAGCTAAAGTGTATTTTTTTCTGAGGTGATGAAAATGTTTTAAAACTAAAACTGATGATGGTGATGGATGCACATATCTGTGAAGATATCAAAACCCACTGAATTGTATATTTCCAATGGATGAAATGTATGTGTCATGTTTAGGTTCATGTGTCAACTTGGCTAGGTGGTAGTGCCTGTTTGTCTGGTCAGGCAACTACTGGCCTGTCTGTTGCTATGATGACATTTCATGGACTTAAATCTTGATTACGTTGGCTGCATCCACAGCTGATTGCATCTGTAAACAGCTAAGGGGAGTGTCTTCTGCAACAAGTAATGCTTAATATAATCACTGGAAGGCTTTTAAGGAGGATTCAGAAGAGACAGTCACTCTTCCTGCTTCAGCCAGCCAGCCTCTCCTGTGGAGTTCATACAGACCCTTCATCGGAGCTGCCAGCTTCACAGCTTGCCCTATGGATTTTGGACTCTTCCATTACCACGGTTGTCCAGCCAGCCTCTCCTGAGAGTTCACTAAAGACCTTTATCAGAGTTACCAGCTTGCAGCCTGCCCTACAGAACTTGGACTCTACATTCTCATGGCTACATGAGACATTTTTATAAATTTTATATCTACAGATATCTCCTGCTGATTCTGTTTCTCTAGAGAACCCTAGCTAATACAGTATGGTATGTGAAATATACCTCCATAAAGCTGTTAATGAAACTAGTTGTATTTCTGGAAGAGAGGGAGGGAGACAGAGAAAGAGAAGAGGGAGAAAGGGTTAATGGGGAATTAAGAATAGTATTAACACAGTAAGGACTCAGAAAAGTAAACCCAATGAGATGCAGTGGTATCACCAGTGCAGAGAAGATACTTGGTTCAGGACTGCTGGTGTGTTATTGCATAATCACTAACTACCTATACTAAACACCAAGAATATGCTCTGTCCCATGCAAAAATCAGCACATTATGGCATAATAACCACATTAAAATAATTATTTAAATTTGAAAGCACTTGAAGATTTAAGTTTAAATATCAGTTCAATATATTGAGGGAAATCATTTCAAGTTTGTTATTCTCAAAATAAAATATTAGAATATATGAAAATGAAAATTTTCCCACAAAAGGAACTAACATTTATTGATCATGTTAACTTCTCGACAATACATAAGCTCATTTAGGTGTCATAAACTACCCTGTGAGGTAGCTATCCCCCAACCCTTTTAAACAATTTTGAGGAACTGAAGCATCCTCTCTTATGCATCATCATAAGAATCTGGGTTGTCTCATTTCCTTTCCCAATAATCTCCAAACCCCGAGATTTTTTATGCAGTGACCTTTTCCAATGACTCCAGTTTTATAAACAGAATTTAATCTTCCTGACTCACAGAACTTCTTATTGAGCATTTTAAAACCATAATGGATCCATCATCTTCTCTAGGAATTCAAAACATCTGCCTCTCACAAGGAGCATCCAAGACTTACAAGAATTCCTAACATGGTTTCCTATCACAATAGGTATGTAACTTTTCATGAGACCAGAAGTAAAAATAGAAATTAACACTCAGAGTGCTTAATAAAGTCCAGATACCGTGCTGAACACTTTATAAAGCTTGCTCTGTTTCAGTCTCATACTCATTCCTTATGAGATAAAACGGACCTTCCTTCTGAAATGTTTATAAAAAATATGAATTTAATAGTTAGAAGAACAAAAATATATAGATGGGAAAATGTTTAAAACTGTAGCAGATTAGTCATAAATATATAGAAAGTAAATTTACAGAAGAGCACTACAGTAGGAAGAGTAATCTAATTTAATTTTCTCAAAATGCTATCCTAATATAATCTGAATATAAGACAGAGTTCAGTCATCTAACAGGTAGCATTTGAAGATAAATTTAAATTTCCATTCATTTGTAATATCCATTCCATTAACGTTTTAAATAATTGTCAACAAAATATAAGGCAAGTGTGCTGGTTTGAAAGGATGTATGTCCCCTAGAAAAGCCATGTTTTAATCAAAATCCCATTTCACAGAGGTAGAATAATCCCTATTCAATACTGTATGTTTGAAACTGTAATCAGATCATTCCCAGGAGATGTGATTTAATCAAGAGTGGTTGTTAAACTGGATTAGGTGACAACATGTTTCCACCCATTTGGGTGGGTCTTGATAAATTTCTGGAGTCCTATAAAAGAGGAAACATTTTGGAGAATGAGGAAGATTCAGAGAGAGCAGAGAGTGCTGCAGCACCACAAAGCAGAGAGTCCATCAGCCAAGTGCTTTGGAGATGAAGAAGGAAGACGCTTCCCGGGGAGCTTCCTGAAACAGGAAGCCAGGAGAGAAAGCTAGCAAATGACGCTGTGCTCACCATGTGCCCTTCCAGCTGAGGGAGAAACCATGACTGTGTTTACCATGTGCCTTCTCGGATGAGAGAGTGACCTGAATTTCATCGGCCTTCTTGAACCAAGGTATCTTTCCCTGGATGCCTTTCATTGGACATTTTATAGACTTGTTTTAATTGGAACATTTTCTCTGCCTTAGAACTGTAAACTAGCAACTTATTAAATTCCCCTTTTAAAAAGCCATTCCGTTTCTGATATATTGCATTCCGGCAGCTAGCAAACTAGAACAGCAAGTAAATTGAATGACATTATTTTCTAAGACTACTTGGAAATGTTGCTTATATGCTGTTCTGGAAAACCAGTCCCTTATATGAGAGATTCTAAGATTATTAAATTTAAACTATAAATTTTTGCCCATGATTTTCACTTTGGAACTAAGTAAATCTCATTACCTTTACACACACTCAGTCAAAATCATGTCCAATGAAACTACTACATAAAGATTCTTTATTTAACACAGTTCTACAGAACAGCTGTTGGCCCTGCCCCCTAACAGCAATTAATAAAATTCAACCCAGGGTTAACACAGTTCTACAGAACAGCTGTTGGTCCTGCCCCCTAATAGGAATTAATAAAATTCAACCCAAGTAATAGAATGCTCTCCTTTCATGCAGGAGACCCAGGTTCGATTCCCAGACCATGCACCACCACCCCCCAAAAAAAGAAAAGAAAAATTCAACCCATTAAAAGTAAAGGCAATTTGGGGGGAAATAAAAAAGGCAGTGGGCTGACTTTTTCAGCTGATATTTTTGAGGCATTAAATTACTGCCCATGTCCAAAAAAAAGAAAAAATCCAAATCAGTCTTAAAAGTGTCCAGTTCATACAGCTGTAAATTTTAGCCCTGGACTGGCTTTTTTGTAACTGACATCTTCCAAGTACCATAAACTATATTAATCAGATCTTGGAAAGGGAGATGGATGGGATGTTGAAGAAAAAATCATTTTCTTTTTAAAATTTAAACCCTACATCCCTAATAAACATCAGCGACGGAGTGACTCAAGCCTACATTGTTAAATCAAACGACCCTCTAGCATTAAAGCTTTAAGTCTGAACGTTCACGCATTTCATCAAAATTCAGGCGTCCAACTGAGGGGAGTTGGCCTCCAGCCCCGAGAATTACTACTGTTCAAAGCAGATGGGATTTCAAGTTACCTAATGTCCAGATCGCCCTCTTCTTTTCTTTTCTTTCCTTTCCGTGTAAACCTCAGCAGAATCCCAAGAGGCCCCGGAAAGCTCTCATAACCGCAGTAACGTCCAGAAGGTCGCTCAGCTCCTCTTCCGTCCCTGCAGCTGCCACGCGACGCTGCTGGGGATTCATCTTCAGCCAATTCTTGCAGCTCCTAAGGCAGAAGAAACCGGCTTAGGCCCAAAGTGTGCGTGTGTCTGGGGGGGGGGGGGTGGAGGAGAGCGCTGGGGAAAAGGAAGAGGATTGAGGATGCTAGGTGGACTTCCAGTACCCCCAACTCCTTCCCAAAGCGCTGTGGGCAGGGGACGGGGGAGCCCAGTATCTGCGCCAGGTGGGTCGAGCCACTGGTTCCTCCGGTGCTGCCAGCGAGCGACGGGGCAGCCTTGGCAATCGTCGCCTCTCTCTCTCTCTCTAAAATTTCCTAGCAGCTCCTCCTCCCTCTGCCCAGGACCCCTACCCCATGGCGCTTCGGGAACCCGGGCGCGCGGGCCCTGGGCCGGGTGAGGGGTCAGTTTGACAACCCTCAAGCGGAGCGGCGGCGAGGGGAGAGTTGAAGTGATCCACTCGCTCGACAAACACACTTTGAGGGGACGGTCCCAGCCGTGGAGGGGGGGGGGGTCGAAAGCGCCTCTCTGCATGGCCAAGGTTCTTGGATTAAAAGAAGAAACAGAAACACCTATAACTAGCCTCACTCTCACCCACCGTCCTCCACCCGGGCTCGGCCTCCTCTCTCCTTTGCCGCCCTGCCCGCCTCGGGCCGGCCCTGGACCTGCCAAGACAACACAGCCGGCTCGCCGGTCGAAGCCGTCCGCTTTCCCGAGCGCCCAGGAGCCCGGGCGCCCACCCAAGCCGAGGGTGGAGCGGAGCAGAGAGAAGCGCGCAGGTCGAGAGCGCCGTCCGCAGGCTCATAACCGCAGACTCTTGCCTGTGGCCCCACTCAGCGCCCCCAACCTAAAGGGGCCATCAAAGAGGAGCTGGAGTTGGGGGGCGGTCCGGGGGTGCCTCGCTCTGGTTGGCTGGGTCGGCACCCGGCTGCCCCCCCCGCCCCCTCCCCCTTTCCAGCCCGCAATTACCTGCCGCCCCTTATGCGTGTTCAACCACTGCCATTAAAGTTCACTCTGGCCCGAGATTGGCCCTGGGCTTCCCCCTGCACCGCCCAGCTCCTTGATTCACCTTGCCCGGCACGACCGCGCTGGGCCCTGGCTTGGGAATAGCGCTCGGTGTCTTGACTCCCGGGCAGAGTCCTGCGCCTGCGCCTGCGCCCTCCATGCTGGTAAGAGTCACAAGTTAACCTCAGTGTTCCCGGTCCACTCCCGCCACTGGCGCCGAGGAGGTGGGGCCAGCGGAGGGGGACGCCGAGGAGCCGGCGGGAGTCGGAAGAGGCCCTGGCGCAGCCAGTGGACAAAGCCCGCAGTAAGTAAGAAAAAGCCCGGGAGCACCGGGGTAGGAGCCAGATTGAAGAGTTCTGCAGGCACCCTGGGAAGAAGGGCCGAACTTCTAGCCGAGAGCTCCTCCCTGGGGAGCACGGATCCTTGGGCATAGCAGCACTTCTTCGTGCTCTCCAAGCTCCCGCCTCTGGCACAAGCCAGCTGGAGAGGCACTTGCCAATGCATCGCATGTAGATCAGCTACCCAGGACACCCAGACCGTGTCTGCTCTGAGCCCGCGGCCGGAGGGCGCTGAAGGCTGCTGTCCCGGAGCCAACCACGCTGGACATTGGAGGCTCCCTTAAGGAGAGACTGCCCAGCACTTGGCGCTGAAGAGCGCGCTGGGGAAGGGAAGCCCGACCACTTGGGTCAGGTCTTGGTGTAGGGTGCATTCGTCAAATTCAGAGCCGAACCGAATGTGGGAGACAGGGCAAAACCTCTCTCAAACTCCACAAAGCAATATGGGCTTCGGGTTTTCAAACAATCCATTCACTCAATCCCCACGTCTATTATCACTTCCTCCCATCCAAATCCTCCTCCGGACCACAGAATTGCAGAGCTTGATGAGTCCCGGGGAATGGATCAAGCAGGTTCTTTCATGTTACAGAGCAGTGTTTGAGTTCTGTCACACAGTCCTTACCTGGAGCAAGGTCTGAACTTGGCTTGAGGAAGAATAAATCTCAATACCATTCAATTCGGAGATGGAAGCAAGGACTTCTCCACTGGCAGCCAGCATTTTGACCTTTTGGGTCAGTAGGTACAGTGAAGCCTGATAAGACCCAGGCAGAAGAGACACTGCGGAGAAAGACACATCAGAGTTGACTTGAAGAAAGCAGCCAACGCCTGAGGGCAACAACCTGGCAAGACAGGAGGATCCCAATAGAGGGATTCATGCTAGCTTGTTTGTTTTATTTTAAATATTTTTATTGATAAATCCTCACACACATACATTCCTTAAATGATCTACAATCAGTGGCTCACGATATCATTGGAGCTCTGACTTGAATGTTAATAGGGAAGTGAATTCAGCTGAAACTATGGAAGTACTTTCTTAAAACCAGAGTTGTCCATGTCCCGGAGTGGGGGAAGGGTACTGTAGCTTGATGGTGGTGGTGGTTCCATGACATCAGTGACCAAACCAGGATCCAGTGGGCCTTTTGTACTATATCCACTCCTTATCTTGGTTACTGCCCCCTGTTCTTGAGCATCATATACCTGCCCTGGTTCCCTCCTGGAGCAAATGGTTCCAATTTAAGCAAATTCCCATACATCAATTCCAATCTAGGAGTTTTATAGTCCTGATTTTTATATTTAAGTCTTTGGTTCATTTTGAGTTAATTTTTGTATATTGTGTGAGATAAAGCCCGCTTTTATTCTTTGGAGTGTGGACTTGGGTTCTTGTGTCTGGATATGCATGGGATTCTAACTCACTGCTCTGAGTGGCTCCATAATCTTTGTCTACAGTAGGAGGGATCCAGGCCATGACTCTATATGACTCCTAAGCTGTAGTGGACCAAATGTAGGGGAAAGGAATGGACCAGTGGGTACAGGACAGAAATTTCCTACTGAGACTTTTCTTTTTCTTACATCTTATGTCACCATATTGATGACACCACCCTTGGCCCATATTGTTTTATTTTCTACTTTATTTTTCTCATTAAATTGTGAATTCCATTCATTTGAGGATAAAAAACAGTGAGCAAACTAGGAATTGAATAGGGGCATCTATGGATAGCCCACAGCTAAAATCACAGTAATAATAGACTGAAAGCTTTCCCTCTAAAATTAGGAAAAAGACAAAGATGTCCACTCTCAATACTTCTCTTCGACACTGTACTGGTAGTTGTAACCAGGACTATTAGACAAGAAGAGAAAAGTGAAAGTCATCCAGATAGGAAACAAAGAAATAAACCTATCACTATTTGCAGGTGACATGGCCTTATATGGACAACCCCCCAAAGAATCCACCAAAAAATATGAACTAATTAAAGAGTTCAGGAAAGTTGCATGATAGGAGACCAATATAAAATAATCAATTATATTTCTGTAAAGTAGCAATAAACAACCAAAAAATGAAATTAAGAAAATAATTTAATTTACACAAGCATCAATACTTCAGGAAAAAATTGACTAAGGAAGAGCAAAACTTATACACACAAAAAAATACAAATTATTGTTGAAAGAAATTTAAAACGATCTAAATAAAATAAAAGATATCCTACATGCCAGTTGCATGGACTTAAAATCTAATATTGTTAAGATGGCAATACTCCTAAATTGATCTATAGATTCAATGTGAGGCCTTTCAAAATACCAGCTGCCTTTTAGCGTCAATGGAAAAGATGGTCCTAAAACTCACAAGGAATCACAAAAGGATCCCAAATAGCCAAGCTTTCTTGAAAAGAAGAACAATGTTGTAGGGCTCAAATGGCTCAATTTTAAAACTAACTACAAAACTACAGTGAACAAGACACTATGGCACAGGACTAAGGATACTCATATGTATCAATGGAATAGAATGAAGACCCAGAAATAAACAAACATATCTATAGTCCATTGATTTTTGACAAGGGTGTCAAGACAATTCAGTGGTGAAAAAGTCTTTTCAACAAGTAGTTCTAAGATAACTGGATGTTCACCTTAAAAGTAATGAATTTGGAACCCTACCCAACATCATATACACAAATTAATTCAAAATGAATCAGAAAACTAAATGTAACACCTAAAACTATAGAACCTTGTGGTAGTTTCAAATTGTGTTTACCCCAGAAAAACATGTCCTTACATCTAATCCATTCCTGTGGGTATGGCCCCATTATAAGTAGGACCCCTTGATGAGGCTCCTTCAGTTAAGGAATGACCCACCTCATTCAGGAAAGGTCTTAATCTTCTTACTAGAGTCCTTTATAAATGGTATGAAGAGAGAGACAAAGACAGAGAGAGCCACAGAAGCAAGAAGGTGAAATCAATGAAACTTAGAAGAAAAAGGAGATCAGCAGACTCTACCCTGTGCCTTGCCATGTAGCAGAGGAGCCAAGGATCACCAGCAGTCAGTCTTTGGGAAGAAAGCATTGCCTTGATGATGCCTGGATTTAGACATCTTCCTGGCCTCAAAATTGTAAGCTAATAAATCCCCATTATTTAACCCAAGCCATTTAATGGTATTTGCTGGAGCAGCTTAAGAAACTAAAACAAACCCTTACAAAGAAGCATACACATAAGTCCTTATAACTTTGGATCAGGCAACAGTGTCTTAAACATGATATTAAAAAAACAAAAACAGGGTGGGTGATGGTGGCGCAGCAGGCAGAGTTCTCGCCTGCTGTGCCGGAGACGCAGGTTTGATTCCCAGTGCCTGCCATGTAAAAAAAAAAAATACAAAAACAGAAAAAAGTACATAAATAGGATATCATGAAAATTTAAAAATTTGTGCCTGAAAGGACATCATTATCAAGTGAGTGAAAACAACCCAGAGAATTAAGGAAAATATTTGTCAATTATATATCTGATAAGGGGCTATTATCCATAATATATAAAAAACACTCTTGCAACTCAACAACAAAAGATAAACAACTCAATTAAATAATGGCCAAAAGACTCAAACATACATCTCTCCAAAGAAAATATATGCATAGGCACATGAAAAGTTGCTCAATATCATTAGTCATTATGAAAATGCAAATCAAAACAATGAAGATAAAGCTTCACACACATCAGGATGACTTTTTTTTTTACTTTTTTTATTGTATAATATGACATACACAAAGTAAAAAAAGAAAAAAGGAGTAGTTTTCAAAGTACTCCTCAACAAGTAGTTATAGGACAGATCCCAGAGTTTGTCATGGGTTACCATACCATCATCTCAGATTTTTCCTTCTAGCTGCTCCAGAATATAGGAGGCGAGAAGGAATAAATATTTTTTTATTATCACAATTGACTTTTTTTTCTTTTTTGTGAAAAATAACATATATACTAAAAAACAATACATTTCTAAGTACATCACAACAATCAGTTGTAGAACGGATTTCAGTTTGGTATGAATTACAATTCCACAATTTTAGGTTTTTATTTCTAGCTGCCCTAAGGTACTGGAGGATAAAATAAATATCAATATAATGATTCAGCACTCATACTCATTCGTTAAACCCTACCTTCTCTGTATAACTCCACTATCACCTTTGATCTTTCTCCCAGGGGTGTAGACCTTCCTGGCAACGTGGGGCAGAAATCCTAAAATGAGCTGGGACTCAGCATCAAGGGATTGAGAAAAAACCTAGAATGAGCTGAGACTCAGCATCAAGGGATTGAGAAAACCTCGACCAAAAGGGGGGAAGAGTAAAATGAGACAAAGTATCAATGGCTGAGAAATTCCAAACAGAGTCCAGAGGTTATCCTGGAGGTTATTCTTATGCATTAAGTAGATATCACCTTGTTATTCAAGATGTAGTGGAGAGGCTGAAGGGAACTGCCTGAAAATGCAGAGCTGTGTTCCAGTAGCCATGTCTCTTGATGATGATTGAATAATGACATAACTTTCACAATGTGACTGTGTGATTGTGAAAACCTTGTGTCTGATGCTCTTTGTATCTACCTTGTCAACAGACGAGTAGAACATATGGAATAAAAATAAATAATAGGGGGAACAAATGTTAAAATAAATTTAGTTTGAAATGTTAGTGATCAATGAAAGCGAGAGGTAAGGGATATGATATGTGTAATCTTTTCTTTTTTCTGTTGTTTTTTTATTTCTTTTTCCGAATTGATGCAAATGATCTAAGAAATGATGACTATGCAACTAAGTGATGATATTGTGAATTACTGATTATATATGTAGAACGGAATGATCGCATGTTAATGTTTTAGTTCGTTTCTTAAATTTTTTAAATTAATAAATAAATTTTTAAAAAGTTATTTTAAATATTTCACCAACCTAAAAAAAAAATACATTTCAAAATACATCGCAATAATCAGTTGTAGAACGGATTTCAGTTTGGTATGGATTACAATTCCACAATTTTAAGTTTTTATTTCTAGCTGCCCTAAGATACTGGAGGATAAAATAAATATCTATAATGATTCAGCACTCATACTCATTTGTTAAACCTGACCTTCTCTGTATAACTCCACTATCACCTTTGATCTTTCTCCCACTCTTTAGCGGTATTTGGGCTATGCCCATTCTAACATTTTCATGTTGGAAGGGGCTGTCAATAATATGGGGTAGGGAGATGGAACTAGCTGATGTTCTGGAGAAGCTGGCCCCTCTAGGTTTCAGGACTTACCTGGTCCAGGGACCCATCTGGAGGTTGTAGGTTTCTGGAAAGTTACCCTAGTGCATTGAACCTTT
Organism: Myrmecophaga tridactyla; assembly: GCA_004026745.1. Taxonomy (NCBI): domain Eukaryota; kingdom Metazoa; phylum Chordata; class Mammalia; order Pilosa; family Myrmecophagidae; genus Myrmecophaga; species Myrmecophaga tridactyla. The sequence continues at coordinate 20,234 of PVIY010024123.1, read as the reverse complement.
ATAGAATCCTATATATTGCCCTCGGTGTTCTTTAGGATTGGCTGGAATGGTGTTGGTTGGGGTTTGGCAAGTTATGATAGGCAGCAATATCTAATTGAAGCTTGTGTGAGAGTGACCTCCAGAGTAACCTCTCGACTCTATTTGGACTCTCTCAGCCACTGATACTTTATTAGTTACATTTCTTCTCCCCCTTTTGGTCAGGATAGAATTGTTGATCCCACAGTGCCAGGGCCGGACTCATCCCAGGGAGTCATCTCCCACCCCGCTAGGGAGACTTTCACCCCTGGATGTCATGTCCCATGTAGGGGGGAGGGCAATCATTTCATTTACAGAGTTGGGCTTAGAGAGAGTGAGGCCACATCTTAGGAGCAGAAGAGGTCCTCCAGAAGTAACTCTTAAGCATACCTACGGGTAGGCTAAGCTACTCTGCTACCTACATAAGCTTCACAAGAGTAAGCCTCAAGATGAAGAGCTTGGCCTATTGATTTGGGTGTCCCTAATGTTTGACACAGTATCAGGGAAGCCCCTGATGGTAAAGTTTAATAGTTCCAATTTTTTTTTCCCATCCCTCAAGGGCCTTTGCCAATACTTTCTGATTATCTGCTTATATATTCTAGGCTGTATCCAGGCATTACATTAAGCTATACAGAATTAAAGACCCTCATTCTTATTCTGGGCTCCCTGTATTTCAACTATTCAAATGAGCTATCCAGACAGGTTGAGTGAGATTATGTGCTACAGAAAATTTAGGTTCCAGACAAAATAAGCCTTTCTTCCTTTGGTCTCAAAAAGTAGGTGCAGTTCTAAAATATAGACAATGTCTTCCTACCCCTGTGTTCTGAATTACCTTAATCCGAACCTGATTGGCTTCATTCTTATCTATAAATACCAGGTTATAGATATAGAAAACAGCCTCTCCAAATCCAGAAATTATAATTACCACTCCAGACAAAATGTGTCTGCTATAAGAGCTTACCATCTAGGCCCCTGCTTTCTTAGAAGCATTTTCTAAAGGAGACCATACAATAATTGTTCTTTCGTTTCTGGCTAATTTTACCTCACCAAATGTCCCACAGGTTCATTCACGTCGCTGCATCCCTCACGACTTCGTTCCTTTTTGTAGCTGCACAATGTTCGATCATATGTATACACCATCATTCACCAACAGGATGACTTTTTTTAAACACAACTAAAAACAACAACTGTAGGTGAGAATGTGGAGAAATTCGAACTCTCATCCATTGCTGGGGGAAATGTGAAATGGAGCAACTGCTGCGGAAAGCACACTGCAACTCCTACACAAAGTTAAATAGAATTACCTCATGACACAGCAATTCTATTACTTAGTATATACCCACCTGAACAGAAAACATATGTTCACAAAATAAAATCAAACAAACATATTCAGAACAGCACTATTCATAAAACCCAAAAAGGGGAAACAACCAAAATACACATTAAATGATGACTGGATAATCAAAATATGGTATATCCATATAATGGAATATTAGACAGCCAACAAAGAAATGAAGTACTTATACATGCTACCAATTGGATGATGCTTGAAAACATTATGCTAATCTAAAGAAACCACACACAAAAGTCCATATATTGAATGAAAGCGTTTACATGAAATGTTCAGAATAGGCAAATCTATACAGACAGCAAGTAGATTACTGATGGCTTAGTTCTGGGGAGTGCTGACATAAGAGATTAATAGCTAGAGTATATGCATTTTTTAGTGAGATGAAAACGGTTTAAAATTAACAATAATGATGCTTACATAATCAGTGAATATACAAAAAAACATTGAATTGTACACTTTCAATGAGTGATTGTATGGGATGTGAATTAAGGCTCAATAAAGCTCTACTCAAACAAGTGGTATTTTTATAATAGCTTTGACCAAACAGAAAACAAAAATGAAGAAAACACTTGCATTTCAAATATGATTAAAAAAATAAATAGTTAGAAGTAAATTTAGTCAACGAAGTGCAAGGCATACATTAAAATACTAAATATTGTTGAAGGAAATTAAAGAAGATCAAATAGGTGCAAAATTTATATTTTGGTTGGCACATTACCTTATTTAACTTGTATGGTCAGTTTAGTTGAACATCCTAAATACATGGAATCTTGAATGGGGTGTGAGATTTTGTTGGTTTGTCCAGGTTAGTGTGATGCTCTGATATATCCCAGAGTAATTTGGGTAACTTGCATGGAACATCTTTTTCCATCCTTTCACTTTCAATTTAATTGTATCCTTTTGTCTAAGACGAGTCTCTTGTAAACAGCATATAGCTGGATTACATTTCTTAATCCATTTTGCCAATCTGTATCTTTTAATTGGTAAATTTAGTCCATTAACATTCAAAGTTATTATTGTAAAGGCATTTTTTGAATCTACCATCTTATCCTTTGGATTTTATTAGTCGGATCTATATTTAGATGGGGCGGGGTGCTTAGAGGGCAGTGGCGGGGCGGGGGTGGGGTTCAGGTGCA
>PVIY010024123.1:0-17632 GCA_004026745.1 Myrmecophaga tridactyla | reverse complement strand
TCGCCTTCCCACCACTTCTCTAGCTGTTCCTTGGAGCACGGGTGAACTTGACCTTCCTTTGCCTATTTTTTAAATGAGGTGTTTACCTTTTTGTTGTTGAGTTGTAGGATTTCTTTATACATCCTGAATATTAAACCATTATCAATCTATGTTTCCAAATATTTTATCCCATTCTTTTGGTTGTCTTTTCACTTTCATAATAATGCCCTTTGATACACAAGGTTTAGATGAAGTTCAATTTATCCATATTTTTCTTTAGTTTTTTATACTTTTGGTGTAAAATCTAAGTACCCATTGCCTATTACAAGGTCCTGAAGATATTTCCCTAGGTTTTCTTCTAAGAGTTTCATAATTTAGTTCAATTTATCATTGATAAATTTTGTATATGGTATGTGGTAGGGGCCCACTTTCATTCTTTGGTATATGGAGACCCAGTTTTCCCCGCACCATTTGTTGAAGGGACTATTCTTTATCCATTGAGTGGATGTGTCACCCTTTTCAAAAATCAACTGGCCATCTAAGAGTCACCCCCAAGAGAACCTCTTTCGTTGCTCAGATGTGGCTTTTCTCTCCAGCCAACACAACAAGCAAACTCACCACCTTCCCCCTGCATACGTGGGACATGACTACCAGGGGTGTAGACCTTCCTGGCAATGTGGGATAGAAATCCCAGAACGAGCTGAGACTCGGCGTCAAGGGATTGGGAAAAACTCTAGAATGAGCTGAGACCCAGCATCAAAGGATTGAGAAAACCTTCTCAATCAAAAGGGGGAAGAGTGAAATGAGACAAAGTGTCAATGGCTGAAAGATTCCAAACAGAGTGGAGAGGTTATCCTGGAGGTTACTCTTACGCATTAAGTAGATATCACCTTGTTATTCAAGATGTAGTGGAGAGGCTGGAGGGAACTGCCTGAAAATGTAGAGCTGTGTTCCAGGAGTCATGTTTCTTGAAGATGATTGTATAATGATATAGCTTTCACAATGTGACTGTGTGATTGTGAAAACCTTGTGTCTGATGCTCCTTTTATCTACCTTGTCAACAGATGAGTAAAACATATGGAATTAAAATAAATAATAGGGGGAACAAATGTTAAAATAAATTTAGTTTGAAATGCCAGTGATCAATGAAAGGGAGGGGTAAGGGGTATGGTATGTATATATATTTTTTTCTGTTTTCGTTTTATTTTTCTGTTGTCTTTTTATTTCTTTTTCTGAATTGATGCAAATGTTCTAAGAAATGATCATGATGAGAAATATGCAACTATGTGATGATATTGTGAATTACTGATTATATATGTAGAACGGAATGAGCATATATTAAGAATGTTTGTGTTTCTTTCTTGAAATTTTTTTAATTAATAAAAAATTGAAAAAAAGATTTAACTGGCCATCCTGACCAAAAGGAGTAAAAGAAGTGTAACTAACAAAGTATCAGTGGCTGAGAGAGTTGAAATAGAGTCGAGGGCTACTCTAGAGGTCACTCTTATGCATGCTTCAGTTAGACACTGCTACCTACCATAATTTGCCAAACCCCAACCGAAACCATTCCAGCCAATCCTAAAGAACACCTAAGGCAATATATAAGATTCTAAAAAGGTTCTATGCACTAACGTAACTTTCCAGAAACCTACAACGTCCGGATGGGTCCCCGGACCAGATAAGTCCTGAAATGTAGAGGGGTCAGCCTTTCCAGAACATCAACTAGTTCCATCCCCCTATTCTATACTAGCGACAGCCCCTTCCAATGTAAAAACATTAGAATGGGCATAGCCCAAATGCCCCTAAAAAGTGGGAGAAAGATCAAAGGTGATGGTGGAGCTAAAGAGAAGTAGGGTTTAACAAATGAGTTTGACTGCTAAATCATCATATTGATATTTCTTTTCATCTCCAGTACCTTAGAGCAGCTAGAAACAAAAACCAAAGAATGTGGAATTGTAACCTATACCAAACTTCAAAATCTGTTCTATAACATGGTATGTCAATATATAATATATATTTACAATAAATAAATAAAACTTAAGCTAGTAAATATCTGAAATGTCACCTTACCAACTGGACAGCGGATCTTGATTTTCTCTGTGTTCTGCATACAGTAAACTGATGGAAAAGAAACAGAACTTGAGTCATCCAAGTAATGGTGAGTTAAACTTAGTAACTCTGTGAAATTAGTAAATGTGAAGGGACAATTGAGCATCTAGTTAAAAACTAAATAAGCTAGGTGTGGACATAGCAAAAGCAGCTGCTATCTAGAGATTTTTATGACAGATTCCAGAAGGAAGAAAATAAGATGAGCCCAGGGGATCACCAAAATTACATCAGGAGGGAACACATTGGTATTGAGAAATATGACAAATGATATAGTAAAAAGAATACACATTTTTTGGATGTTAAAAAAAAAATCAACTGGCCATATATGTGTGGGTCTATTTCTGCATTCTCAATTCTATTTCTTTTTACTGTATGTATGTCCTTATGCCAGTACCACACTTGTTTTGATTACTGTGGCTTTAAAATAAGTTTTGAAATCAGGAAGTGATTGTCCTCCAACTTTGCTCTTCTTTTTTGAGATGGTTTTGGCTATTCAGGATCCCTAGTCCTTTCTAATGATGATTTAGCTTTTTCATGATTAGCTTTGATGATTAGCTTTTTCACTTCTGCAAAGAAAACTGTTGGAATTTTTATTGAGTTCCTGTTAAATCTGTAAATCACTTTGGGTTTTTTTTTTTTGTAGTATACTGTATGGCGGGGGTCACATTTCATTCTTTATCCACGTGACTATCCTGTTATTGCTGTGCCATTTGTTGAATTTTTGTTTGTTTTTTCTTTCTTTCTTTGCTTGTTTGTTTCGTTTTGGGGAAGTGCATGGGCCAGGAATCGAACCCGGGTCTCCCGCGTGGCAGGCGAGAATTCTACCACTGAACCACCCTTGCACCGCCCCTCATGGTTTCTTTTTGAGGTGATGATAATGTTCTAAAATTGACTGTGCAATGGTGGCACATATTTGTGGATATATGACAAGCCATTGTATTGTACACTTCCAATAGATGAAGTGGATGATATGAAATTTGTATCACAATAAAGCTGTTAAACAAACCATTGTGTCTCTATAAACTAGCTTTGACCAAACCAAAGACAAGATTTCCATTTAAAATAGCATCAATAAAATAACATACTTAGGAATAAATTCAACAAAGGAGGTGCAGGTGTTGTGCATTACAAACTACAAAATATGTTAAAAGAAATTAAGGAAGACCAAATAGATTGTAAGATTTTCAGGTTAAATGGATTAGAAGATTTGATACTGTTACACTTGAAATACTACCCAAATGGATCTACAAATTCAATGCAAGGCATGTGTGATGAAATTGGGGTAATGGATATTGGTGTTGGCAGCACGATATAGTGAATGTAATTTAAACCACTGAATTGTATGCTTGAAAGTGGTTAAAATGGGAAATTTTGAGTAGTATATATGTTACTACAATAAAAAGCTAAAAAAGAAAAATCACCTGCCTTTTTTTTAGGAACAGGCAAGCCAATCTTAAATTCAGAATTTTAAAGGACCTGAAATAACGAAAACAAACTTAAAAATTAGGAACACAGTTTAAGGGCTTATAATCCCATTTTCAAAAATTACTACAATGGTACAGTATTCAAAACAGTATGGTACTAACAGCATAGAAATTTAGATCAGTGGGACAGAAAGAGAGTCTGAAATAAACTGATATTGGTATGGTCAATTTATTTTCAAAAAGGGTGCCAAGACATAATGGGGAAAATATTTCAGCTACTGGTGCTAGGACAACTGGATAGCCCCATTCGCAAGAATGAATTTAGATCCCTACCCCATGTCATATATGAAAATTTGCTAAAATTGATTTAAGACCTAAACATAAAAGCTAAAGCAACAAAATTCTTACAAGAAAACATAAATTTAAATCATTGTGACCTAGTAATGAGGCAATAATTTCTTAAATATAATATCAAAAGCACAAGCAAAAAAAAAAGACTAACAAATCATACTTCAAAAAATTAAAACCTCTTGTGCGTCCAAGAACACTATCAGATGATGAACAATAACTCACAATATAAGAGAAAATATTTGCATATCATATCTCATAAGTGGCTAGAATCCATAATATATAAAGAGTCTTACATATCAACAACAAAGAGACAAGCAAAAGAAAAAAAGGGGCAATGGACTTAAACAGATATTTCTCCAAAGAAGATATAAAAAGGAATGAGTGGAACAGTTAGAAGGAAAAATATGAGGGATCGTATGGTAGCCCATGACAAACTCTGGGATCTGTCTTGTAACCACTTGTTGAAGAGTGCTTTGAAAACCATTGCTTTTTTCTATCTTTGATTTGTATATATGTTATACTATACAACAAAGAAAGTTAAAAAAAAAAAAAAGGAATGAGAAGCACATAAGAAGAAGCTCAACCTCATTACTCATTTGGAATATGAAACGCAAACCACTATGAGATGTCATTTCACAAATACTCTGATCGCTGTAAAGGAACAAACAGAAAGTAATAGGTTAGGGTGTAGAAAAGTTGGAACTCTCATAAATTGCTGAAGGAAATGTGAAATGGTGAAGCCCCTGTGAAAAATGTTTTATCAGTTCCTCACAAAATTAAGCACAGAGTTACCTAATGACCCAACAATTCCATCCCTAGGTATATACTCAAGAGAAGTGAAAACATATGTTCATAAAAAATTAGTATACAATGTTTCCAGCTGCATTTTCAGATAGCCAAAAAGTAGAAACAATCCAAATGTTCATCAACTGATGAATGGATAAACAAAATGTTGTATACACATATAATGGATATTTTACAGCCTTGAAAAAAGAATGGAGTGGGAGAAAAATCAAAGGTGATGGTGGAGTTATAAGGAGAAGGTAGGGTTTAACAAACGAGTATGACTGCTGAATCAGTATACTGATATTTCTTTTAGTCTCCAGTATCTAAGAGCAGGTAGAAGTAAAAACCTAAAATCGTGGAATTGTAACCCATACCACAAACTCTAAAATCTGCTTTGAAATTTATTGTTTTTTGTATATATGCTATTTTCCACAAAAAAGAAAAAAGTAATAATAAAAGATATATATTCCTTCTAGCCTCCTATATTCTGGAGCAGCCAGAAGGAAAAATCTGAGATGATGGTATGGTAGCCCATGACAAACTCTGGGATCTGTCCTGTAACTACTTGTTGAAGAATGCTTTTAAATCTATTGCTCTTTTCTTTCTTTGCTTTATATATATGTTATTATTATACAGTTTTAAAAAGACCAAAAAAAAAAAAGATTGTTAACCATTTGCCCAAAGACAAATTTTAAGTATGTGACACCAAACCATGGATTCTGCTAGCTATCTCCTCCTAGAACAAAGAAGACACCTAGTATTCAAAAGTTACTATGGAAACCTGCTACCACCAAACTTTTCCTATAAAACAAGCTGGCCCAGTCCATTCAGTGTGTGTCCCTCCCTTGGGTACGCCTGTGTTAACCTCTCTAACGTGTACTCTCTCTCTTCAATAAACTTCTCTTTTAATACATTTTACTGCTTATGCCTTAAAAAAAATGGAGCAATGATGCATACTGCCACATGGATGAACCTTGAAACACTGTGCTAAGTGAAAGAAACCAGATAAAAGCTGTCACATATTGTATGATTCCATTTTTTAAAAATGTCTAGCATAAGGAAATCTTTACAGAGAGCAAGCAGATTCTGCATTCCTTAGGGTAGTGGCAAATAGGAGTATGAGGCGTTGACAGATAAAGCATACAGGGTTTCTCTTTGAAATTACAACAATATTTTAAAATGGAATGATCATATGGTAAGAATGTTCATGTTTGCATGTTGTTATGTTTAAAAAAAATTTTTTAATTAAAAAAAAGTAACATCAGAAGGATAAAATACTTTTTGTCTTTTTTTTCCTTCCAGAGACCTTGTGGGTTTATAGAACAATCACGCATAAAATGCAGGATTCCTATATATACCACCTGTTTCAGTTTCCTAATGCTGCTGGAATGCAATATACCAAAAATGGTTTGGCTTTTATAAAGGGAGTTTATTAAGTTACAAGTTTATAGTTCTAAGGCCATAAAAATGTCCAAACTAGGCATCCAGAGAAAGATACCTTGATCCAAGAAAGGCTGGTGTTTGTCACATGGGAAGGCATGCGGCTGGCATTTGCTGATCCTTGTTCCCTGTTCCTATGCTTCCAGCTCCTGATTCCAGTGGCTTCCTTTCTGAACTCCTGCGAGCCTTCACTTAGCTTCTCTGGGGCAAAACTCTGGGTTCTGGCTTGCTTAACATCTCAAGGGAAGGCACATGGCAACGTCAGCAGGGCTCTGCCCACGTCTAGGCATCTGCTTTCTCTATTGGCACTCCAAGCATCTCCAATGTCTGTGTCTCTGTCAACTCTGATTCCTGTCTACCTTCTGTCAGCTCTCTCACCTCCAGGGGTCTCCTGAGGCTTCTGCATTTCCAAACATCTGTGTCTGCATCTGTATCTATATCACTTCTGAGCTCTTTCCCTATTCATGAGCTTAAAGACTCTAGTAAACTAATTAAGACCCAAATTGAATGAGTCTCATCGCCCATTTAATCAAAAGATCGCACCCACAACTGGGTGTGGCACAGCTCCATGGAAACAATCCAATCAGTTTCCACCCTGAATGATGGGTCTGCCCCCACATGATCAGATTAGGAAAAAGAACATGGCTTTTCTGGGGTACATAACATCTTCAATCCAGCACACTTAACACCTTGCACTGGTGTGGAACATTTGATTTTAACACTGGTGTGTTACAATTGATAACACATTTTTATAATGTACCATCAAATAGCGTAGATGGTTTAACTTAGAGCTCACTGTTTGTGTGGTGTAGTTCCATAGTGTGCTGGTTTGAAAGGATGTATGTACCCTAGAAAAGCCATGTTTTAATCCTAATCCAATTTTGCAAAGGCAGCCATTTCTTCTAATCCCTATTCAGTACTGTGGGTTTGAAACTGTAATTAGATCATCTCCCTGGAGATGTGACTCAATCAAGAGTGGTTGTTAAAAAATGTATATTTTGACAAGTGTATTTCCTAATATAACTTATGTAGGTAGCTTAATTGAACACCATAAGTACTTGGAATCTAGGGTAGGACAGGAGATTTTGATGGTTTGTCCAGAGTGATTCGATCAGTGAGTGGAAAAGCATTTGCAAAGTCCCCTTCGGGGACTGGTAAGAATGGGGAGAAATTCAACTTCCCCAAGTGGAATTCTTGATATTCTCACAAGCAGTGTGGACAATCAAAGTTATAGGCTGAGCCCCCATTCCTGGGGTTTGTTCATATGAAACTTAACCCCACAAAGGATAGGTCAAGCCTACTTAAAATTTAGGCCTAAGATTCACCCCCAAGAGAGCCTATTTTGTCGCTCAGACGTGGCCTCTCTCTCCAGCCAACACAACAAGCAAACTCACCACCCTCCCGCTGTCTACGTGGGACATGACTCCCAGGGATGTGGACCTTCCTGGCAAACTGGGACAGAAATCCTAGAAAGAACTGAGACTCAGCATCAAGGGATTGAGAAAACCTTCTCAACCCAAAGGGGGAAGAGCAAAATGAGACAAAATAAAGTATCAATGGCTGAGAGATTCCAAACAGAGTCGAGAGGTTATCCTGGAGGTTATTCTTACACATTAAATAGATATCACCTTGTTAGTCAGGATGTAATGGAGAGGCTGGAGGGAACTGCCTGAAAATGTAGAGCTGTGTTCCAGTAGCCATGTTTCTTGAAGATGATTGTATAATGATAAAGCAATCACAATATGACTGTGTGATTGTAAAAACCTTGTGTCTGATGCTCCTTTCATCTACCTTATCAACAGATGAGTAAAATATATGGAATAAAAATAAGTAATAGGAGGAACAAATGTTAAAATAAACTTAGATTGAAACGCTAGTGATCAATGAAAGGGAGGGGTAAGGGGTATGGTATGCATAATCTTTTTTTTCTGTTGTCTTTTTATTTCTTTTTCTGAATTGATGAATATGCAACTAAGTGATGATATTGTGAATTACTGATTATATATGTATAACGGAATGATCTAATGTTATTGTTTTTGTTTGTTTGTTAAATTTTTTTAAATTAATAAATAAGAAAAAAATGTAAAAAAAAATTGATAGATATTGCCAAATGCCCTTCAGGATATACCAATATACACTGCTTGTAGGTTTGTTTGTTTTTACCTAAATATATGATATTACACCCTCAAAAAAAAAAAAGGAGTGGTTGTTAAACTGGATTAGGTGGAGATGTGTCACCACCCATTCCAGGTGGGTCTTGATTACTTTACTGGAATCCTATAAAAGAGGAAACATTTTGGAGATTCTGAAAGAGCAGAACGATGTAGCCATGGGAAACAGAGAGTCCACCTGCCAACAACCTTTGGAGATGAAAAAGGAAAATGCCTCCCAGGGAGCTTCATGAAACAGGAAGCCAGGAGAGAAAGCTAGCAGATGATGCTGTGTTCACCATGAGCCCTTCTAGCTGAGAGAGAAGCCCTGACTGCGTTCGCCATGTGCTTTCTCACTTGAGAGAGAAACCCTGAACTTCATCGGCCTTCTTGAACCAGGGTATCTTTCCCTGGATGCCTTAGATTGGACGTTTTTATAGACTTGTTTTAATTGGGACATTTTTTCAGCCTTAGAACAGTAAACCAGCAATTTATTAAGTTCCCCTTTTAAAAGCCATTCCATTTTTAGTATATTGCATTCCAGCAGCTAGCAAACTAAAACACATGGGTTTTAAAATTTCTTAAATTTTGGGTGGTGCAACAGTGGTTCAGTGGCAGAATTCTCAGTGCAGGATTCTCGCATGCCATGCTGGAGGCCCGGTTTGATTCCTGGTGCCTGCCCATGCAAAAAAAAAATTAATTAATTCTGTTATCATTTAGTATTTCCCCTTTAATCACATTCAGATATTTCACAATGTTGTACTATCATCACCACCATCTCTTACCAAAATATTTAAGAATAATTTTAACCAAGGAAGCATATAACTTGTACACTGAAAACTATAAAATATTGTTGTAAAAGTTAAAGAAGACCTAAATATAAGGGAAGAAGTTTAAATAGATTGGAAGACAATAGTTTTAATATAGAATTATAGGTTCAAGGAGAGGCCTATCAGACTACCAATGCCATTCTGCAGAAATGGATGAGGTAATCTCAAAATTAGCATGTAAATGTAAAGGATCCCAAATACCTAGCACAGTCTTGAAAAAGAAGAACAAGTTGGAGAATGCTCCCTTCCCAATTTCAAAACATACTACAAAGCTACAGTAATCTGGGGCAGCCATAAGATTAGAAATATACTTCAGTGGAACAGAAGTAAAATCGAGAAATAAACCCAGACACCTATAGTCAATTGATTTTCAACAAGGGTGCCAAGATCATTCAATGGGAAAAAAATCTTCACAACAAATGCTGTGAATGGATTACTGGATATCTAAATGCAAAAGAATTATTTTTGCACTCTTATTCCATACCTATACAAAATTCATTCAAAATGGATCAAATACCTAAATATAAGTTCAAAAGTATAAACTCTTCCAAAGAAACATTGATGTAAATCTATGTGACTTTGGATTAGGCAGTAATTTAACAAATATGATAACAAAAGCACACACACAAAAAGAAAAAGTAGAAAAATTCAACTTCAGAAAGAATAGTAAAAATGTTTGTGCTTTAAAGGAAACTACCAAGAAAGTGAAAAATCCCACATAAAGGAAGAAGATGTTTGCAAATCAAAATCTGAAAACATACTAGTAGCCATAATATGTAAAGAATACTCACAAATCAACAACAGAAAGATAAACAGCCCAGTTAAAAATATGGGCAATGGGAGGTCCAGGGAAGATAGCAGAATAGGGAGCTCCAGGAGTCACTCCTTTAACTAAAATAGTTATTAAACAGGCAGAAACTGTCTGAAACAACTTTTTCATACTCCAGAGACAAGAATAACACAATATAGCATCCAAGGAAGAGCAAGAGAAAAGGCAAAAAATTCCAGTGAAAAAACAGTGAGTTGCTCTCCCCACACAGTAGCTGCAGGCATCCACCCCTGACTTTCACAGTAGGCAACCTTGGAATTCAGTCCCTGGCTGCCTCACTGGGGGATGGAAAGTGACATAAAAATCCTCTTCCCATGATTGTATAATGATATAGCTTTCACAATGTGACTGTGTGACTGTGAAAACCTTGTGTCTGATGCTCCTTTTATCTACCTTATCAACAGATGAGTAAAACATATGGAATAAAGATAAATAATAGGAGGAACAAATGTTAAAATAAATTTAGAGTGAAATGCTGGTGATCAGTGAGGGGGAGGGGTGGGGGTATGGTATGCATGAATTTTTTTGTTTTCTTTTTATTTCTTTTTCTGAATAGATGCAAATGTTCCAAGAAATGATCATGATGATGAATATGCAACTATGTGATGATATCGTGAGTTACTGATTATATATGTAGAACGGAATGATAACAAGGTACGAATGTTTGCGTTTGTTTGGTGTTTTTTGGTATTGTAAAAAAAACTAATAAAAAAAAGAATATGGATAAAAAATAAATAATAGGGGGAACAAAGGGTAAAATAAATTAGGTAGATGGAAATACTCGTGGTCAGTGGTGTGTATGCTTTTTTTTTCCTTTTTATTTCTTTTTCTGGAGTGATGCAAATGTTCTAAAAAATGATCACGGTGATAAATACACAACTATGTGATGATATTGTGAGCCATCAATTGTACACCATGTATGGAATGTATATGTGTGAAGATTTATCAATAAAAATATTTTTAAAAAATGGCTCAGGAGCTGTCAACCTTCCAACTTCTCGGATATAGGGGAAAAAAATAAAGGCACAAGTTCTCCTTTGTAAAAAAAAATCCTCTTCCCCAAGAACAGTGGGTCACTGATCATGGTTTTTGAGTAGGGAATTCGGATCGCTGGGTCCTAGCCCTGAGCTAGTGTTTCAACCTACTTTGGAAAGAGGCAGCAGCAGCCATTATTTCTCCCTGCCCCAGAATGGGGTAGAGACAGCGGAAATTTTAAAATGCAGTGCTTCCTCAAAGCTATAGGGGATGGTTAGCTGAAGTACTGTATTCGCTGGGCAGGCCAAGAAAGCACAGATTTGGGAAGCTGTCAAAGAGGCTTCCAGCAGCCTTCTTCATATGCTCCCAGGACACTTTGGACACAGTTTGTGCCCCCTTTGTGGGTCCCTGACCCAGTTTTGGTGGGGAGATCCTGACTTGGGCAAGTCCTCTCCTGGGTGAAACCTCCTCTCAAAGTTTGCCCTCCAGGAAAAAACAGCCAGAAAAGGAAAGGAATGTAAAAAAACCCATAAAGACAAAAACAAGTAAAACAGATCAAGATTTCCAGGGAAGGAACAGAGGAAAGGAAGCTTTCTCCTGGAGGTGAAACAATTGCATAAACAGTGCAGTCTTAAAAATTGTACCACATACCCAGGGCAAGAATCGAGTGAAGAAAAGCTGAAAAAATCTGATAAGTTAAATACAGGCTATTCTAAAGGTTTAGAATAAGGGGAACCAAGCTTCAAAAAAGAGCCTGACCACAAAACTAGTTAACAATAAAACCCTAGTTAAGACAGAAACTTAGCTTTAAGGTAAACTCATCAAGGTAATCACATGCCTAGACAACAGCAAAAAATTATAAGCCATAGTAAGAAAAGGGAAGCTGGGCGGGCCACGGTGGCTCAGCAGGCAAGAATGTTTGCCTGCCATGCCCGAGGACCCGGGTTCGATTCCCAGTGCCTGCCCATGTAAAAAAAAAAAGAAAGAAAGAAAAGGGAAGCTATGGCCCAGGCAAGGAAACAAATTAAAACCTCAGATGAGATACAGAATTTGGACCAACTAATCAAAGATGCTCAAGCAAATCTCCTAAATCAATTCAAAGAGATAGAGGAAAAAATAGCTAAAGAGATAAAGAATAAAAAAAAAACAATGTATGAGCATAAAGACAAATTTGAAAGTATAAAAAGAAGCATAACAGGGCAGTGCGACGGTGGCTCAATGGCAGAATTCTCTCCTGCCATGCCGGAGATCTGGGTTTGATTCCCAGTGCCTGCCCATGCAAAAAAGAAAGAAAGAAACATAACAGAATTTATGGGGATAAAAGGCACAATAGAAGAGATTAAAAATACATTAGGTACATACAACAGCAGATTTAAACAGGCAGAAGAAAGAATCAGAGAACTAGAAGACAGAACACACAAAATGTTACAGACAAACTGGATAGATCATTTAAACAATCCAAACACAGGGAGCCCAGAATAAGAAAGAGGGCCTTTAATCCTGTATAGATTGATATAATGCCTGGATACATCCCAGAGTATATTATCACTTCCAAATCCTGCCTTCCATACAACATCAGGACTCAATTTTGCCAAATTTTCTGCCACTTTAATACAAGGGTTGTCTTTCATCCAGTTTGCAATAACACATTCATCATTTCTGTCTAAGGCCTCAAAGGAAGTACCTTTAGCATCCGTATTTCTACCAACAGTCTCTTCAAAGCAGTCTAGGCCTTTTCTATCAAGCATCTCACAATTCTTCCAGTATCATCCCCATATCCATTTATAAATCTGTTTCAGCATTTTTTGGTATTTGCAGTTCACCACACCCCACTTCTTCATACCAAAATTTGTTTCAGTTTGCTAAAGCTGATAGAATGTAATATACCAGAAATGGGTTGGCTTTTACAATGAGGACTTATTGGCTTACAATTTACAGTTCCTTGGCCATGAAAATGTCCCAATTAAGGCATCAACAGCATGATACCTGGACTCTGAAGAAAGGCCGCTGGCATCTAGGACACCTTTGTCACATGGGAAGGCAGATGGCTGGCATCTGCTGGTCCTTCATGCCCCAGTTTCATCACTTTCAGCCTCTGATTCCAAGCTGCTTTCTCTCAGAGTGTCTGTTAGCACCTTTTAGCATCTCTGGGCTTTTCTTCCCTGTAAGTTCTCTTTCCAAGGATATTTCTCTGGGCTTTTTTTTTTTTCTGTCTTTTATCCTCATAAAGGGTTCCAGTAAAGGATTAAGACCAACTTTGAGTTGGGTGGGTCACATTTCAATTGAAACAACCTAATCCGAAGGACCCAGTCACAATAGGTCTACATCCTTAGGAATGAATTAAAAGAACAAGGCATTTTCGGGGTACATAGCAGCTTCAAACTAGCACAACCACCTCTGGACATTTTCTTGGCTTCAAACTATAAGCTGAAAAATTCTCTTTAAGTCAACCTATTTCATGGTATATGCTTTAAACAGCCTAGTAAACTGAAACAAACTTGAACAGACATTCCTCCAAAAATATACGAATGCCCAATAAGCTCTTGAAAAGACACTGAACATCATCAGTCATTAGGGAAATGCAAATTAAAATAACAATGAGGAACCACTTCATACCAACTAAGGTTGCCATTTAAAAATAACTGAACAACTATGTGAATGTATTGTGAGCCATTAATTATACACCATATATGAACTGTATGTGTATGAAGATTTGTCAATAAAAATATTTAAAAAAAAAGAAAAAAGAAAAAAAATAACTGAAAAAAGGGCAGGCCACGGTGGCTCAGCAGGCAGAGTTCTCGCCTGCCATGCCAGAGACCCGGGTTCGATTCCCGGTGCCTGCCCATGAAAAAAAAAAAAAACAGGAAAAAAAATAAGTGAAAAGGATGAATATACAACTATGTGATGAAAAAAATAAAAGAACGTTCATATTGTATGTTGATTGCTTTTATTAATACAATTTTTTTAAAAATACATGAAATGAAATCATTGCCCTCCCCAAAAGTCTCCCTGGTGACATGGGAGAGGACTCCCAGGGAGTCCAGCCCTGGCACCATGGGATCAACAATTCCATCCTGACCAAAAGGGGGAAAAGAAGTGTAAGAAATAAATAATCAGTGGCTGAGAGACTTCAAATAGAGTCGAGAGGCTACTCTGGAGTTTGCTCTTATGCAAGCTCTAAGTAGAACTTGCAATCTATCATAACCTGCCAAGCCCCAACCAGGACAATTCCAGCCAATCCTAAAGAACACCTAGGACAATATATAAGGTTCCGTAAGTGTTCCATACACTAGAGTAACTTTCCAGAAACCTACAACCTCCAGATGGGTCCCTGGTCCGGAAAAGTCCTGAAACCTAGCCCAGCCTCTTCAGAACATCAGATAGTTCCATCTCCCTACCCCATATTAGAGACAGACCCTTCCAATATCAAAAATTTAGAATTGCCATAGCCCAAACAACCCTAAAGAGAGGTATGGGAAGATCAAAGGTGATGGTGGAGTTATACACAGAAGATAAGACTTAACAAATGAATATGAATGCTGAATCATTAAATTGATATCTCTTTTAGTCTCCAGTATTTTAGAGCAGCTAGACGTAAAAACCTAAAATCGTGAAATTGTAACCCATGTCAAAGTCTGAAATATGTTCTGCAACTAATTGTGGTGCTGTGCTTTGAAATTTACAGCTTTTCTGTATATATGTTATTGTTCACAAAAAAAGAAGGAAAAAAAGATGATTGTGATGATAAAAATGTATTTAAGCCTTCTAGCTTCCTATATTCTGGAACAGCTAGAAGGGAAAATATGAGAGGATCATATGGCAGCCCATGACAAACTCTGGGACGTATCCTGTAACCACTTTTTGAAGAATGCTTTGAAAACTATTGCCTTCTTATTTCTTTCCTTTGTATATATGTTACTATACAACAAAAAAGGTTAAAAAAAATAACTGAAAAGGGTACACAGGTAGTTTAGTGGTTAGAATGTTCACCTTTCATGCGGGAGACCCGGGTTCGAATCCTAGACCATGCACCCCCTCCCCCAAAAAACTGAAAATAACAAGTGTGGCCAGGATGCAGAGAAATCGGAACCCTTACACATTGCTGGATGGTAATGTGCGGTGCAGCCACTGTGGAAAACACTTCAGCAATTCTTTACAAACTTAAACAGATAGTTTAACTTAAGACCTGGAAATTCCACTCCTAGGTATATACCCAAGAGAACTGAAAACGTGTTTACAGAAAACTTTGTACATGAAAGTTCATAAGAGCATATTTGATAATAGGCAAAAAGTGGAAACAACCCAACTGTCGATCAGTGATAAGTGGATACAGAAAATGTGGTCCACCCATATGATGGAATATTATACAGCCATGAAAGGGAATGAAGTACTGATATATGCTTCCACATGGATGAACCTTGAAATTATACTAAGTGAAAGAAAGCAGATACAAAAGGCCACATAATGCATGAATCTGTTTACATTAAATGTCCAGTAAAGGCGAATCTATAGAGAAAGCAAGCAGAAGTATGGTTTCACAGGAGTCGAGAACAGGGGGTATAGTAAATGACTGCTCAATGTGTACAGGGTTCCTTTCCAACATGATGAAGATGTTCTGGCATTAGATATTGGTGATGGTTGCACAACATTTTGAATATACTAAAATCCTTGTATTTTACATTTTAAAATGTTGAATTGTGTTGTATTTGAATTATATCCCAATAAAAAAAAAATGACGTCTCGAGGATGCAAGGGTCATTCAGTGGTAGAATTCTCGCCTGCCATGGGGGAGACCCGGGTTCGATTCCTGGGCCACGCACTTCCCAAAAATCAAACAAACAAATAAGTGAAACAAACAAAGCAAACAAACAAACAAAATTCAACAGATGGTGCTGCAATAACGGGATACTCAAATGGAAAAATAATGAAATGTGACCCCACCATACAGCATACCAAAAATAAAAATGTTTTCTCTAAAAGTAAAATGCAAAAACCAATAAAAAAAAAGTTATTTCATTTCTAATCCCACCAAATCCAGATAGTAACTAAGGACTTTTTGGTATGTTTCCTTTCTCTTCTAATCTTTTGTGTGTGTGTCCGTATAGAGATATAATATATATTTCAGAACTAGAAGTGCGTTCATACTCTAAATATAACTTTATAAACTACACTTATGAAAACTTTCTAACACACAGAAAAGTGGACACAATAGTATTACTAACTTCCATGTACCTGCACTCAGATTCAACGATTATTAAACTCATGGCCAATTTTGCTTCATCTCTACCTCTTGATTAATTGAAACCAATCCCATAATCAAATAATTTCATCCATAAATATTTCATTAGACATAGCTAAAAAATAACAGCACTTCTAAATACAACAATATCATTATTACACCTACATTTTTATAATAATTTTTAATACAATCAAATACTCAATCAGTGTTCAGATTTCCTCCAACGTTCTCATGAGTGGTTTTTTTGGAGGCCATAAGGATTTATCTTTTTATATTTTAAATGATACAAGGTACTTTCCTTTTTTGGGTTTCATTTAGGGTAAAAAAGCAAATAGTGCTACACTGGTGTTTTATATTCTATTTAGAACCATTTCAGACCAAAAAACATGTTCTCAAAAGAACAGATAAAAGTAATGCAAAAAGGGAAGCCACTTGAAATATTTAACACTAACATTTGTGGGGGAGAATCTCATACTACAAAGTAAAACATCTTCCCCTATTAAACTTTTTTAATGGAATAAACAAATTAGGAAGGTAACAGGACAGGACATAATAACTGGATCACATTAAAGTAAGGAAAATTAGCTAATGACATGATTTAAAGAATATTAAAGAAGGATCAAGAAGAGCTTGGGTTAAAAAAAAGAAGAGTTTAGGAAAATAAAAGGACAATTAACGTATTGAATTATGCTAAAAAAGAAAAAAAAGGGCAGATTCCTGCATTTTGTTAATGTTTCTGTAAAAGGCTCCATCATAAAACTGAATGGTAAGATTATTTTAAATATATAATATATATAACACAAAATGAATTTTTTAGTAAATTCTTTTGTTATAAATTACCCAATTTATGGACAAATCCCCCTAACTTGCATTTTGTTTAAAGTAATAACTTTATATCACACAAATACATTTCAAGTAAGAAAAATGCATTATTGCAATAATACCTCTTTGCAAGTCCAAAATTCTTGGTTTACAATAAAACTATAAAGTGAAAAATTTTAAAAAAAGGAGTAAAATCATCAGTGCCATCCATTGCAGACGTTCAACAGCTTCTTAAAGTGTTGCTGAACAAGTGCAGAGAAATATGTCTGGAAGCAACATCTACTTGAAAAGAAACTGCTTGCTTTTGTTTGTTTGTTTTACCATTTCACTTTATTATTGCCTCTTGTATTTTCTCCTTCCCAGATAGAAATTCACATCTTCTATACTGTTGCTCTTGAGTCAGTCATCCTGTGCAGTTGTCACTTGCATGTTTCCAAAACCATCATCTTCATGTGTTCTCTTCAAACTGCCTACGGTACCAGAACGGACAGATAATGACCGTTCTATCTGTAGTGGTGACATCATCTATATTGCTAATTTTGTTAAGTAGATAGTTTCATATTCCTGAAGTTGATGAACAATCGAGCATTAGAATTAATACAAAATCTTCTTTCTTGAACATAAGTAGATGCATCTCTGTACTTCATTCCAAATGTTTCCATAATGTCTGCAATAACAAAGACAGCACTCCTGGA
>PVIY010024122.1:0-38462 GCA_004026745.1 Myrmecophaga tridactyla | reverse complement strand
CAAGGGACTGAGAAAAACCCTAGAATGAGCTGAGAATTAACATCAAGGGATTGAGAGAACCTTCTCGACCAAAGGGGGAAGAGTGAAATGAGACTAAGTGTCAATGGCTGAGAGATTCCAAACAGAGTCGAGAGGTTATCCTGGAGGTTATTCTTACGCATTAAGTAGATATCACCTTGTTGTTCAAGATGTAGCGGAGTGGCTGGAGGGAACTGCCTGAAAATGTAGAGCTGGGTTCCAGTAGCCATGTTTCTTGATGATGATTGAACAATGATACAGCTTTCACAATGAGACTCTGTGAATGTGAAAACCTTGTGTCTGATGCTTCTTTTAGCTACTATATCAACATAAGAGTAGAACATATGGAATAAAAATAAATAATAGGGGGAACAAATGTTAAAATAAATTTAGTTTGAAATGCTAGTGGTAAATGAAAGTGAGGGGTAAGGGGTATGGTATGTATAATCTTTTTTTCCTCTATTATCCTTTTATTTCTTTTTCTGTTGTCTTTTTATTTCTTTTTCTAAATTGATGCAAATGTTCTAAGAAATGATGAATATGCAACTATGTGATGATATTAAGAATTACTGATTGTATATGTAGAATGGAATGATATCTTAATGTTTTGTTTGTTAATTTTTTTAATTAATAAAAAAGTTTAAAAAAAAACATGGCATTTCATGGTAATGGCAAAACGATTATTCAAAAACAACTTTACTAATTAAAAAAAAATTATTGTGGGTGCTTAAAAAAAAAAAGTAAGATGTGTTGACTTATAAAACTTCTGCGAATGATGAGGTTGTACCAGCCTTTCTCTAGCAGGTTCATGAGAGAGTTATGTGCTAGAGCTCCACAGACTCTCCTATATGTAATAAAGTAACTTATCTCCTACGCTTCTAGAAGGGCATCAGAATATACCTTCCTTGAAAGGATTAAGAAAATAATCACTGAAATAACTTTTTGTGTTCTGAGGTTCAGATGAGAAACTTTGGTTGCAAAAGGGTAGTTGAGAACTTAACCCAAGAGACATGCCAAATTATAAAACCTGGGAGCCTCTCTGAACGTGAAAGGGCCAAACTGACAATGCTTAATAAAAACACCTTTAAGTCAACAATTTCCTAATTGTTTAATAGCTTGAGAGTGGCATAAAATATAATCCAACAGGAAGAAAAGCATTATATTAGCTACTTTTATCAGTATGCTATTGGTATATATACTGAAAGGCAATATAGCAGATCTCTCTACTCACCAGCTGCAATTGATAGAGCTGGTTCAACATCGTCATATGCTGAGGATTAATTGGCGAGGTTAATAGTGCAGGGTTGAGACCAATGTTTTTTGCTGCAAACTGCAAAAGCTGTGCTTGAACCTATTAAACACAAAATGAATTATTAAGCCTCTTCTTCTATTAAAATATTAACTTGTCCATGTAGTTTTTAGATTCTAAACCCGCAGGGTCTGTACATCAACCCACCCACTCCTCACAGAGTGCTCTGATCCGGCAAGCTGGCTCTTTCTCCCAGCCACTGCTAGCGCATGCTCTTGGCCTGCTGTCTTGGTTCCCTTATACAGCTCTGTAAGTTGTCCCCCTCTGCTCAGCAGGCTCTGCTCCCCGCCCCCCCCACCTCCCTCTGGCACATGCAGGCATATTCAGCCTGCAGCCACAGTTATTGTTTCCACCAGACTCCCCACTCAAAGATGTGGCTTCAATTGGAATTCACTGTTCTGAGCCACTCAGGGCCTTAATACTGCAGTGGTTCACAAAATGTGACGGGTAAATCCGCAGTATAGGTATAAAATGGGTGAGCATTTTTCCTCACTAAGAATCTCTACGGGCAAAAATGATCTAAACCTAAATAACAAACTTGACTAAAATATGAGTAAATATCATCATACTTAGATTCTCATTGAAGTATTATTTAATCTAGATTGCTTTTAGGCAGATCTCTTATATCCTAAGCAATGCTTTAGGTTGTCCCTTTCTTCTTCCTCTATCCTATGACAATTCACCGGGTTTGCCTGAATAATTCTCAAGAAAGACCAGGACAAGACCACACTGATGGCGGCGCCTTAGGTACAAAGCCTGGCACCTCCTGCTGGTGCTCTGACCAGGTGGGTGCTGAGGCTCTCTATGGAGTCAGGTGAGAATGTCTGCTGTATGGGTCAGAACTGGAAGGCTTCCTCCTAGATGGAGGCTAATTCAGCTCTCCTTTAAACGAGTGGTTACCCTGTGGCACAGGATGCTGGGGAAGGTGCTGACCTGAGGGGATAGAAACTGAGGCACTTGAGCACGGAGACCGGGCTGGGAGGAGCCGAGAGGCTGCACGGGTGGCGGCGGCGGCTGCTGCGTGGTCCTGGCTTGTGCTGCTCCACTGCTGCCAAACACACCCAGAGTGCCACTCGGTATCTGGAGGGTGACAGAGGCAGTCACATTGTTTGTAGGTGGAGGGAAATGCTTTTTTTTTTCCCAAATAGAAATGCAAAATTGTTTGTGCTTCCTACCAGGATTGACTTGCACAAAACTGCATTTTCAGTGAGCGGTGTTTTGTTTAAACTGATTACAACTGATGGAAAATGAGCCCAGAGAGTCAAGTGACAATGCCAGTTTTAAAGTGTCCTCAAACAAGGCTATCATATTCAGAGTGTTTAATGATATGGTGTTTCAGAACAATACCAACATGCGGATAATGTATATTTCCCAAAGAATATTTATGATAAGAGTTAAAGGATAACTAATTGGGGGAACAGCAAAATTTTCCAATAGGAAACCTAACTTCAACAAAACCTGACATTTAATAAACTGACAAATTACTTTTCCAGTTTACTTTTTATGTTTCTTCTCTATTTTGGTTGTATTTTCTGGCCGACTATAGTGAGTTTCCTGACAAACAGATGAAGTCGGACAGCTGGTGACTTCTCTGGAACAGCGGTTTGGAAGGCACTGATCACACATTGCTCTTGGCTAACAGTCCCTACTCCGTCTTCTTGCTAGGTTGCTGAGAGGGCAGAATATCAGATGCAGGTTTCCACAAAACTCTTGCCAGGTGAACAATGAGGGGTCACCAAAGCCAAGCTGATGGGAAAATGTCGGGAGTAGAAGGGGGTGGTGGGCTCTTGGGAGCTGCCCAGGATTCTGGTGCCAAAGCATCTCCTCAAAGAGAGGTCTCACGTGTGTCTGTGTGCATAAGCCTCATTTATAAGAAAAACAGCCAGAAGGATGCTCTACAAATGGGGAAAGCATTATTTGTTTGTACGTAGTTTCATATTAGAGAATATACTAGAGAAAAGTAAGATAAATCGGCTAACAATCAAAACCCTCAGGACCCCTCTCTATTAACTTCCTAAATAGCGATTCACCTTTCTCCAAAGTGTTAAAGGTGTGGGAAAAATGGCAGTGATTCTAAAACCCATCAAGAACCTTCTGAAAAATGTCACCCTCAGTTCTAGGGGAAAAGAGGAGGACATGGCATTTCTTAAAGATGGACATATTTAGTTTTACTTGCCATGGGAAGGAGGAGTGGCACTGCCTCCATCTATGAAACAGTGTAGCAACTGAACACTCCCCTGCAATATATCATCATTTATATAAGCATTATGTTAGCAACAAGAATACTGGGAACTCAAATTTTTTTTTAAATGTAAAAATAAATACAACCTGAAGTATTTCCTGTAACATTATTAATTTAAGAACTGTTATTCACAACTCCTGACTCCAATAATGTCTGAAGGGAAATCTTTATAGTTTTCCAACTACCTCTACATATTTGATTATATTTTCAAATGCAGGCATAAACTAAAAATGAGAACATCTGTTTCTGAAACACATTTTTCCAAGGCCACATTTGGTCTCTCCCCGCAGCCTCACCTGTCTAGAAGAGTTCAAGTTCGGCATGCCCAGCCCTGAGGCAATCCCACCCAGGGTCTGATTAGGGAGTGCACTGTTTGAAAGGGGGAGCTTCAGGCTTGGTGAAGGCAAAAATGGTGAAGTAGTGGGTTCTTCCACTAGGCCGCCATCCTGATTGGAGAAAGAAAGGGTGAGCTGTGTGCAATGTCCATTGGCAGATGAAGCACAAAACAATTTCCCAAGGAAATATAAAGGCATATGGATGGAGAAAGAATTAAAAGATCAAAAAGTATGGATAATAAGGGAATGGAGAACATGGGCAAAAGTAAGAGGGAGAAAAGAAAAAGAGAAACAGGATTAACATGCTGTTTTCATTGTAAAAAATACTTTACAATCACATACATTAATTGTAATATTCTCATACACTTTTGACCCTGCCTAGGGGAAGAAGTAAGGAGAAAAGGGACAGAAATTCTGGCAAAAGTCGTATTTGAAAAAGCCTTAGCTATTTTCAAATTTACAGGCTCTTTCTGAGAAGTTATTTCCCAAGGCTCTAGGCATGCATTTGGTTGAATTCTGCTGAGATGCAACTGTTTTTGACCTACAGAAATGGCAATTTCATAGGGTTCAACTTTATAACAGGGTATACTTTCAACACAGAATCCTATTAAAGATCTCTTTACATTTATTGAGGCCACATTAGGTGCAAAACCCTTTAAAATTTATCTCATCTAATCCCTCACAGAGCCTGCAAGGTAGGTGATATTATTCCACCCTTTAAAGACAAGCAAATAGGCCAGGGTTCCACTCCTAGGGCTGCCAGATTTAGTAAACAACAAAACAAAACAAAACAAAATACAGTATGCCCAGGGAATTGGAGTTTCAGATGAACAAGTAATTTTATTATAAAAATTATAATAATTTATAGTAAGTTCCCCAAATCGCTGTTTATCTAAAGTTAAAATTTAACTGGGTACCTTGCATTTTAACTGAGAACCCTCCCCACCCTGGCAAAAGCAGTACAGGGACTTGATACTAACTCTGTTCCCCTCTCTGGCTAACGCTCTCGGCAGTGAGCGTGTGCTGGAAGTTCTGCTACTTGAGGACAGAGGTAAAGTCTGACAAGTGAGATGGAGAGTCCTTATCTGGGGATCTTTTCCATCAATTTTAACTTGTCCTTTATACTTTAATTTTATTTTCAGGGGTGAACATTTTGATGGAAATAATTTCCCACCTTTGCATTCATACCAATCTGGAGAGGAGACACTGATATATAACAAAACTAAAAGGACTGAGTTGGTGAATGGACTTTCCAGAACAGTTCTCTGCTAGACAACTGCACGGCTCACTGACATGGCCAGATGGTTGTCAGGGCTGACCAGCATGGGAAGTCAAACCCATGCACCAAAGCTGCCCTGCCCACTAATCCCCTTTGCTCAGATCAAACACATAACACATCATTTCCAATCAGAAAACTGTGTAGTCAAATTAAGAGAGTAAAATAGAAATCTGATGATTCAATTTTGAATCAAATTCAATTTGGACAAATTGAAGCAGAAAACCAACCAAGTTCACAGATTAAAATGAAAATCAGTTTTTAATTTCAATATTTTCCATTTCTAGTAACATCATATGAAATGCAACATCACTTCCTTTAAGTTAATAAACAGCAAGTGTTTATCTGGCTTGCACTAAAATGAAAAAAGAACTCATTTGAAAAAAACAAACCACCTAAATCCATACCTTGTCAAGAAAGGTAGGGCGGTCCACGGAAGACTCTTTGGAGATTGGTGGGCGGCAGCCGAGGGGTTTGGTGATCATTCCATTGTAGTCGGTCACCCCCAGGCCACGCTTGTCCATGTCCACCTTCTTTTCCAGCAGAGCGCCTAGAGCACAACAAAAGAAGCCAACTTACAAAGCACGACAGATGAGAAACATCCCAGAAGATAGGAAGCAGATAATCCAAAAGTACTGGCACAGTCCCTTGAGGGATGGGAGAAAAATTATGGAACTATTAAACTCTGCCATAAGGGAAAATCAATATCATGTCAAACATTAGGGACACCCAAATCAACAGCACACAGCGATTTTTTTCTCTCATTATGGTAGCCTGTACGATGCATTTTGGGGTTGTTTATATTTTACATTCAAAAACAAAACATAATCTTTATTACTATTCAAACAGCTCAAGAACTGTGCTTTTTGGTCCTGACAACAAAACCTTTCTCCGTCCACAAGTGAGAGTGCCCAGCATGGCCACCTGTTGTGACCTCAAGAGCCTGCCCAGGTGGAGACCCTAGAAATGTGCTTGGGAAGGCTGGTTCCTGGCTTATGCTCCAAGGGCCTCGCTGAGAGGGTCATTATTATCTCCCTTCACAGCAGAGGGGAAGAGTCAACAATCTGTTGATGTACTGGGAAAACATGAAAACGCAAATGTGCTTTGAAAGTACCCTGTGCCCCCAGGAGCCTCACTACTGGGCAAGGGGTGCCAGGCTGACAACCCTCTGCTGTGCCTGGTAATCTCTGTCCAGCCCATACCCAACCACTCTTCTGTGACTCTCATAAAGTGTTTCTGGAAATCAAAACTGCACAAAGCGGCCCCTTGAAAAGAGTGCACTTTAGGCAGCGTGTCACTCACTCATGGCCTGATCGAGATTCATGTTGCTACTCTTCAAGGCCTCTTCAGCTGGCTCTCTCTGCGGAGGGAAACAAACACCGTTAGGACTGAGATCTGACAAAAGAAAAAGTTAATAGTTTCATTGCTATCAACTTCGAGAGATGATCATTATTAGGTTTTGGAACTGGAAACACTTTGCCATTGAGTTTAGAGATAAATGTCTTAAACAGAAAAAAATGCTGTTAATAAGAAATGCATGATTTTTTGAGTAAAGAAACTGTATTCAACAAGTTAAAAATAAAATGCTCATGCTACTAAAGTCTGCATTGTAGGGTTATGATTGCCTCCAGCACAGAGCAAACAGACGCCAGGGCAGCAGAACCACAGCCACCTGCACATGCAGACCCTGAGGCAGGACAGACCCCAGGTTCATCTCTCTTTCCGCCTCTCTTCCAGGCTAGCAGCTGTGTTCAGGGTATTGTAAGAGAGCGGCAGGGCTTCATTCTCTATTTCATAGCTTGAGGCTGCTGTCAACTACTTTTTTTTTTTTTGCATGGGCAGGCACCAGGAATCGAACCCGGATCTCTGGCATGTAAGGCGAGAACTCTGCCTGGCCCACCCTACTGTCAACTACTTTTTACAAGAAGCATAAAAGCAAAACAAAACAAAAAAGTAGGTTCATTTTGATAATTTTCCCTACAACTGGAAGAGACTTACAGGGAAGTTCAAAACCAGCCATGGATACAAAGTTAAACCACCAGAGGGTGAAAATAAGAAACCACACAGAAATTTTTATTCTAGGAATAAGTTTTCACACCCTTGATAAAAATCATGGCGGTCTTTAATATAGGTCAAAAGTGCCCCCTTACCAAAATTGCCAACGTAAAAGGGGGGATTTGTAAGTTAGGTTATGTCAGCAATCTCATCCCTCAAATAGTCTTCCTTCCTTACTATACATAGCAAGCACAGATAAGACATTAGGGCCACTCCTTTCAGGGAAGAGGTTCTAGCCTAGAGCAGTGAGACAGTCACCGGGAAGCCCATGTCTGTGAGTTGTTTCATCAGCCGGTTCATGATCCAGGCCTCGTCCTGCTTCCCAGATGTCTTCAGGCCCTAGGATGGAGTGTGGGCAGGCAAAAGATCATTAGTCACATTTTTCCAAAATTTATTTCTTACTACAGAAATTGTAGGTTCAAAGAAAAATCATGCAGAAAATAGACTTCCTCTTCAGTTACACTACAATGCATTTCTTCCAGAAACGGGACAGAGGCTAAACTCATGGTGCTTTGTAAATCACAGAATGATCTTTTTGTATTAACACTGAACTCCAGAAAGCCTGGAAGTCTTTCTTAGCCAGTGCTATAGACATCTTTACACTGTGTTTGTATGCTGGTATAGGTGCACCACTAACGGACTTAAAGAAAGCAGGATAGTTATATCTCTTTCTCAGTGAATTAATTTATTTTGCCACTAATACGAACCACTTCTATTATCAAATAATCATAATAAACGCCCCTTTGAACATAGCCTTTTCCTCATAATGCATGAAATTTACTAAAAACTACATGGGTTGTGCCCTTTTATAGACTTTATTCTAAAAGATGTCAAAATGCAGGTATTTGTTCCAATAAAATGAAAAAACAGAAAGGAACAAAAAACCTCTTAATGTTATATAGCCTTGCATTTTCTTTAACCCTTAGGGGAAGGAAAAAGGAACAAATGGTAAAATGCCAATGAGGGAGAGGATGAAGATAAAAGGAAGGAAAGGCCAACTCCAGAAAGAAAGGCACCACAAGGGAAGAGGTGAGAAGGCAAGGGGAACCACCAAAGAGCCAATACAGGGGTTATCCTTGCAAGAATGTCACTGCCATTCTACAACTAAAAAGACTCCAGGGATGCATCCATATAATACGATATTAACAACTGCCCTAAATACATTCTCCACCATGCTTTTCAAAATTGATCCTCCATAATGAAGCACATGGGACTGAATTAATTGGCAGGCCTTATTTCCCCAAGGAAGCAGCTAATATGGGGGCTGTTTGAATCATTATTCTGCGGCTAGAGGAAGAGTAGTTGTGATTATACAATATTTTAATTGATCAATTTGGCAATTCTGCTCCCATCAATAATTATCTGCCAAACCCATTTGCGTGTGTGTGGGGTTTACATGGTCTGGGGATCAAACCCGGATCTCCTGTATGGAAGGTAAGCATTCTACCATGGAAGGTGAGCATTCTACCACGGCATGACCCATGCACCCTCAAATCCATTATTACAAGATTTCTTTTTGATGTCTGTAATCATTTCTACTTTTTATGAAGAAAGAATTCCAAATTTTAGTTTGTGGGTTCTGCTTACTACTAACTGAATACTTTTATAAATAAATTTTTTTTGAATAGATAATATATTCAAATGATTCAAAAGTATAAAAAGATACAGAAAATCTTCTTCCTAGCCTATCCCCCATCTACTTAGTTCCTGTTCTCTCCAAGAGGAATGCATTCTTATTTTCTGATATATTTTCACCCAATTTCTTAGTTATCTTTCCAGATAAATTTCAAGTCTCCATAAGCCATTATATATATATACGTGTGTGTGTGGGTGTGTGTGATTTATGTATATGTTTGCAAACATATACACTCTCTCTCAAAATGCCGCCTCCTCAAATTGGTTGTGTACTATACACATTTTTCCATTTTACAATACGTTTTGGTGATCTTTTCATGTCAATATAAATATAATTTCCTTTTTAAAGAAATTATTTAGTTTTTCTATAATATAAATGTGGCATAATGTAACTAGTTACTACATCAGTATACATTTATCTTCACTCTTTTATTATAAAAATACTGCAATAAAAACTGCACACTAATACTATTTGTGTTAGCCAGTACAGTGAGACTGGTGGGTCAATGGGTCTGTGGGTGGAATTACGATAGGTAAGTCTGAATCACCCTCCATTTGGGCGACATTAATTCACATCCCGCCCAGCAATCTATGGGAATTCTGGTTTTCCCACAATTCTATGAAGAGCAAGCTCACTGAATATCTGGATTTTTGTTAGTCTGAAAGGTGAGAAGTGTTTTAAATTGAATTGTCTTCTCATATGCCAGGTGACTAACCTCCTACATGTCAAAGAGGTGTTTGTATTTTCTTTCCTATGGACCGTCTATTCATAGTCCACGTTAATTCTTATATTGGATTGTTTTTTGGGTGGTGGTTGTTAAAATCAGTTTCTAGGACCTCTTTATGTATTATGGAGATCAATTCCTTCTCTACAGGTTACAAATATTTTTTCCAGTTTGTTAATTTAATTATAGTATTTTCTACTGTGTACAGTTGTTTAACCATTGGAATTTGTAAATCTTTCATTTTGTTTTATATTTTCATCAGTTAGAAAGGTCTCTCCCACTCTAACATCATTTTAAAAATCCTCCCACATTTTTATATTTTTATTTCTCATATTTAAATTTGTGATCCACTTTGAATTTATCTTCGTGTACATGAATTACATACCTAACTTAATTCTTTCCAGATGGCTACCCATTTGTCTCAAGACTATTTAAGGTCTACCTCAACAGTTCTCAACTTTTTGGTCTCAAGACCCCATTATTATATAGCTCTCTTAAAAGCTGAGAACACTTGGCGGTGCAAGGGTGGCTCAGTGGCAGAATTCTTGCCTGCTGTGCCAGAGACCCGGGTTCAGTTCCCAGAGCCTGTCCATGAAATTAAAAAAAAAAAAAAAAAAAAAAAAAAAGAGAACACTTGACTGAAATAACTAAGCTATACATAAAAAGACAAATATTGTAAGATCACATTTATATGAAATAATTAGAATATGCAAATTTAGAGTTAGAAATTAGAATATAGGTTACCAAGGACAGGGTAGGAATGGAGAATGGAGAGGTAGGGCTTAACTGGCACAGTTTCTGTTTGGGGTGATGGAAAAGTTTTACTAATGGATGGTGGTAATGGTAGCACAGCATTGTGAATATATTTAACAAAATTAAATTGTATACTGCAAATGGTTAAAATCATTAATTTTAGGTTGTATATATGTTACTAGAATAAAAAACTAAACCCACAGAACTGTATTACACAAAGACTGAAACCTAATATAAACTATGAAGCATTTGTAACAAATATACCTCACTAATGCCATATGTTATTAATAGGGAAAACTGCGTGTGCCTGAGTGTATGGGGGGGCAGGGTCACGAGCATTCTGTACTTTTTTTAAGTACTTAAAATATCTATTAATTCATTTAAAATAATATGAAAGCCATTAAGTGGTAACATAAATAAATAACATTTTTTGCAAGATTTTTCTGTAAACCTTAAACTGCTTTAATTAAAAAAATCTTTTGATGACCTCAAGATGCTTTGGTTTATTGGGTTATTAATCTATTGATATTTGTCATATAAGAAAGATTCTTTAAAGTTAGTTTAAAAATAATAATACTTATTATAGGTTAACATAAATAACATTTTTTAATGAAAAATAATTTTATTTCCTAAAACAAAAATTTTTAGTAGGAGTGGAATTGTTTCACATTTCTGCAAATATCTTTAATGTCAGGCTTAATAGAAGCAACTGGATTTCCACGCTCATTTTGTTGTGATGTCAATGTTATGCAGACCCTGAAAACACCCACACTACACTCAGGAGACAATGGTATGAAAAAGACAGAATAAAAGGCCTAGTATCATTGTGAAAATAGTTTTGTCTTTGCAGACTGCAGGGTCTCAGGCCCTCCAGGGGTCCTCAAGCTACAAACAGAGAAGATCTCAGGTCTATTGTTACTATTAATTTGAGATACCACCTTTAAATTGTGTTTAAAGTAGCACTGATTTTAAGAGTTTATTTTCTATAGCACTGCCACAAACCTTTTGGAGTCCTTTTTTGGGGGCGTTCCCCCAGGAACTGCAGGAAGAGGTGCTCTCTTGGGCAGCAGTGTTGCTCCACACGTCTCCTTCTTCATCTTCCCACTGACTGGCACTGAGGCTCATTTCATCCCCACCACTGCCCCAGCCTTCTTGCATAGATTTTGCAGCTAGAAAGAGAGTGAACATGTACTGTTGATGTTCCTGTTACACCTAGCCCATAGCATGCAATGGCAGCACCACAGCAACAACAGGGGTAAATAATGGGGGGAGGGACAAGAGCTTGGGGAACTTAAGATTTCCTGTTTGGTGAGGGTGTGTTTACTGGTTATCTTTTGTGCTGGTTTGAAAGGATGTATGTCCCCTAGAGGGATTATAAAAGCCACGTTTTAATCCTAAAAAATCCCATTTTGTAAAGGCAGCCGTTTCTTCTAATCCCTATTCAGCATTGTATGTTTGAAACTGTAATTGGATCATCTCACTGGAGATGTGATTTAATCAAGAGTGGTTGTTAAACTGGATTAGGCGACGACATGTCTCCACCCATATGGGTGGGTCTTGATTAGTTTCTGAAGTCCTATAAAAAGGAAACATTTTGGAGAATGAGAGATTCATTCAGAGAGAGCTGGAGAAGAATGACACAGCCACGAGAAGCGGAGAGCCCACTAGGCAGCGACCTTTGGAGATGGAAAATGTCTCCCGGGGAGCTTCATGAAACAGGAAATCAGGAGAAGAAGTTAGCAGATGATGCCGTGTTCACCATGTGTCTTTCCAGATGAGAGAGAAACTCTGACTGTATTTGCCATGTGCCCTTCCACTTGAGAGAGAAACCCTGAACTTCATCGGCCTTCTTCAACCTAAGGTATCGCTCCCTGAATACCTTTGATTGGACATTTCTATAGACTTGCTTTAACTGAGACATTTTCTCAGTCTTAGAACCGTAAACTATCAACTCATTAAATTCTCCTTTTTAAAGGTCATTCCGTTTCTGGTATTTTGCATTCCAGCAGCTAACAAACTAGAACATCTTTCTATTGGGAATAATGAAATTATTTAAAATTGAGAGTATTGATGGATTGGGGACTTTGGACATTATACATGATGCCTAATGAAAGCAAGTGGCTGAAGGATGCACTGACTGAGAAGTAGATAGGCAAACGGTGTAAACATATTATTGAATACTGTGCTGCTACAAAAAGGAATGAAGTTTTGAGGCATGCAACATTGTGGATGAACTTGTGGGACATTTGGTGAGGCAGAAAAAAAGAACAGGGTGGGCCATGGTGGCTCAGCAGGCAGAGTTCTCGCCTGCTATGCCGGAGACCTGGGTTTGATTCCTGGTGCCTGCCCATGTAAAGAACAAAACAGAACACAACAAAAGAATAATTATTGTATGATCTCCTATAGAAAATGCTTATAAGAAGACAGGGGCCTAGCTTGTAAACTCTTATAGCAGTCATATTTAGTCCGGAGTGGTAATTATTATTTCTGTGTTTTGAGAAGCTCTTTTATATATGCATAAACTGGTGTTTAGAAATAAGAACAAAGACGATCAGGTCGGGATTAAGGTCATTGAGAACACAGGGTAAGGAAGACATAATCTATATTTTAGAACCACACCTACTCTTTGAGACCAGAGGAAGAAAGTTTTATTTTGTCCAGAAACTAAATTTTCTGTAGCATATAATCTAACTCAACCTGTCTGGACAGCTCATTTGAACAACTGAAACACAGGGAGCCCAGAATAAGAATAAGAGCTTTTAATCCTGTATAGCTTAATTTAATGCCTGGATACATGCTAGAATATATTAAGAGATAATCAAAAAGTATTGACAAAGTCCCTTGTGGGATGGGAGAAAAAAATATGGAACTAATGAACTTTACCACCGGGGAAATCCCTGATACTGAATCAAATATTAGGGACACCAAAATCGATAAGCCAAGCCCTTGATCTTGATGCCTGCTCTTATGACGCTTATGTATGTAACAGAGACGCTGAGTTTTCCTACAGGCACGCTTAAGAGTTACTTCTGGAGGACCTCTTTTGTAGCGCAGATGTGGTCTCGATCTCTCTAAGACCAACTCTGCAAGTGAAATCACTGCCCTCCCCACTACGTGGGATACAACATCCACCAGTTTCCCTAGTGATGTGGGAAATGATTCCCAGGGATGAGTTTGGCCCTGGCGCTGTGGGATCAACAATGCCATACTGACCAAAATGGGAAAAGAAGTGTAACAAATAAGGTATCAATGGCAGAGTGAGTTCAAATAGAGTTGAGAGGCTACTCTGGAGATCACTCTTTTGCAAACTTCAGTAAACATTGCTACCTATCATAACTTGTCAGAGCCCAATCAAAACCATTCCAGCCAATCATAAAGATTACCTAGGGCAATATATAAGATTCTACAAATGTTCCATGCACTAGGGTAACTTTCCAGAAACTTACAACCTCCAGATGGGTCCCTGGACAAGGACCTGAAACCTAGAGGGGCCAGCCTCTCCAGACTATCAGTTAGATCTCCCTATCCCATATTATTGACACCTCTTCCAACATGAAAAAGTCAGAATGGGGATAGCCCAAATACCCCTGAAGAGTGGGAGAAAGATCAAAGGTGTTATATAGTAAAGGTAGGATTTAAAAAATGAGTATGATATGACTGCTGAATCATTATATTGATATTTCTGTTAGTTCTTTAGTCTACAGAACCTTAGAGTAACTAGAAGTAAAAAAGTAAAATTGTAGAATTGTAACCCATACCAAACTCTGAAATCTGTTCTACAACTAATTGCTGCAATGTGCTTTGAAATTTATTGTTTTATATATGTTATTTTTCACACAAAAAAAGTTGATTGTGATGATAAAAAAATATTCATTTATTCTAGTCTCCAATGTTCTGGAGCAGCTAAAAGGAAAAATCTGAGAGGATGGTATGGTAGCCCATGACAAACTCTGGGATCTGTTCTGTAACTACTTGGTGAAGAGTGCTTTGAAAACTACAGTTTTTTCCTTTCTTTGCTTTGTAAATGTTATATTATATACAATGAAAAAAGTTAAAAACAAAAAGAAAGAGCGTGAACATGAGTGTATCAAACTCACCCTCTCTAAAGTAGAAAATACTTTAGAGAAAGGGATGCATATTACCTGCCTTTATCAATTAATATCTCCCAGACACAAACGAATTTATGTGTGCATGTGTTTATTTCTCTTCCAACCCTAGCTATTTGCAGTCTGCTGCTCCAAACTCCCTTAACAGACTACAGGTCCTTCTGAAACACAGACATCTGAAAAACAAATCCTAGGGTGGCGAGAGGACAAGACAGTCTCGACATGGTATGGAATGGCCACGAAAGTATGAAGTTCTGAAAACAAGCCTTTCTCGACCTTGCGATTCTTCATTTTTGGTTGATTCAAAACTGTGAACAGTGCTTCTGACCCTTTCACCTATGAGGATCGCCTGGGGACCATGTCAAAGGGTGGGCCTGATGGTGCACATGTCTGATAAGGAAATGCTGTCAGTCCGCAAGACGTGTGCAATAGCAGAACAAGGGTAGTGCCAACTTTCTGAGTTTCAATTTGGGGATGCTATTTTTCTACTTCCTTAACATTCAAACTCTGATTTTGGTGAAGAAGGCCTTCAAACTATCATACTATACTATATCATACTAAACTTCATACTATAGTGTGAACACCAGGTGGTTGGCTGGGCTCCGTAAAATGGTGGGAGAGAATGCTCATGAGGCATATAACTAGGCTCCAAGGACATATACAAAGAGAGCACGCTGTTCCTAAACGGAGTGTGGCTCTAAACACTGAAGCTGCCTTGTTTCTGTAGGTTTATAACAAAATGTAACATTAATGGAAGAAATAATTCCAGCAGAAGGCAGAAACACACAGCATACTCCCCAGTATTATCGAAATAACAAAATGCAAAAGCAGTAAAGCTGTATATTTCAAGAGCTAAGACATCCAAAGAAAATATGAAGCTGCTGTAG
Source organism: Myrmecophaga tridactyla (assembly GCA_004026745.1). Lineage (NCBI taxonomy): Eukaryota > Metazoa > Chordata > Mammalia > Pilosa > Myrmecophagidae > Myrmecophaga > Myrmecophaga tridactyla. Next base: position 23,121 of record PVIY010024122.1, on the reverse strand, counting down.
CTACAAGAGCAATTAATTTTAATATCAAACTTGATGTAAATCAGCAGTCTTCTTTCATGTTAATATATTAAGTATTACAGTACAAAACACCAATTTACACATTATAAAATTCCACTTGATAAACAAATGGACATTTTTAAGATTGCATATTTTATATGTACATTCATTACATTTTCAGATAATGGGCTGGAGGGGGAATGAAGAACATTTTCTTTTTCCTTTTTCAAATTGTATAAGCATAAACCTGGAGTACTCAAAGTGGAATTCTGTTCACAAGATGAAAGCATGGCAAGAAGCGTCAGAATGCTGATAAGTACTGTTTCCCAAACTACTCTCAAGAAAGAAAAAAAGGCACACTTCTTCGACCTTGCTCAGTGAAACACAAGTGTAATTTGTTTAAAGTGCAGATACAAGAATACTGCTGAAAGGTGGATGCTACTAGTGGTAACAAACATGTGCATGATTATTTCTTGTATTTATTTAAAAAAAAAAAGGAAAGATATGGACATCCTGTTAAAAGTAGCTCTTGTGTTCATGTATCAGACATGGCATATATTTCTTTGTAGATGTTGCTTACAATTATTATTAAAGTGTAAAGAAAATGATGATAGTGTCCTATACAGGAATTCTTAAAATTCAGTGAAAAAGTATTCCTCAAGTTAAAATACCTCCAGCATTCTTAAACTGCGCCTGGGGGCAGACAGCATGCTAGGCTCACCTGGTTTGCACAGGGCTGGGGCAGCCGCGGGAGCACTTGCTCTTCCAAAGGTCACTGCTGGCTCTGCAGGGTGATCCCCCCACCCGCTGCCGCTGCTGGGTGGCTTCCCCCAGGCAGCTGTGCCATTGTCAACCAGGGTAGAAGGGGAGGGGGGTTCTCCCCAAGAACTGTCGGCCTTTGAATGAACATTAGGCATTTCTCCCCAGCCTGATGAAACTGCAAAGGGTAACAACGGAGAGAGAACATAATAAATGCCAACGGATAGAGAAAATTAAAACAGTAATTTCCAATTCAAAGTAATTTTTAGATAATCTATTCTAAGGATAACTTTTAGTAGAAACTCAAAAGGAACTTAACAAATGGTCCTTAAATCTAATCTGATTTGTTTAAGTTTTTAAAGTTGAGATTCTCTCAATCTTGACCCCCACCTATTTACAATGAAAAGTTCATTAAAGACCATTAAATGTAGTATTTATAGCATAATGGGGTTAAAAGAATAGTTCAAAACTAATGTTTAAAAAGTTGTTTATTTTCCTTCTTCGTCTAGCATTATATGCACCTTCCTAAAATAAATTTTATTTCACACAATTTTTTAAGAAGAATTTACCAGTTGCAAATAAGTGCTGAAAAATTATTGTACATCTCTTGACCAACCATCATAGACAGATCTATTTGGGCAGAGAAATGAGACGATGGCAGAAGAAATATGGAAAGGTAAGATGGCATTACCCACAGAACTGAGAAATATATGAGCTCTTATTTGAAGAATGAGAGCAGAGTTGAGGAATTATGAAGGTGGCTGTAATACAGGAGGCATGGTGACTAAGGGTATTTTCAGATGTTGCTAAAGAATCCTGACCAAGGGCTTGTCCCTGAAGGAAACTAACTGAAAGGTGTCTCATGAATCCTACAGTCAAAAAAGAGGTGACCGGAGCAGCAACGGTGAGGATCTCCTTACTTCTTTACACTTCAGGAGGGAAAACACTATACGATACATAGGAAACCTTATTTTTCCAAATCAACCCAAATTATTTTTATAAATCATTGACCTGATATTTTACTTCTGCCCCAAAGCTCACTTAACACTACTGACAGTCATATCGATAGCCTGAATCAGTTGTAATTTTCATGTAGGTACATTTTTTCAGAGAGAACTGTACATATTTGAAAAACTAACTGGCTTTGTCTAGAAGTGAAAAGCTTAGGGTACAAAACGCAAATTGTTTACCACAATGTCAATTATAAAATTTATTAATTTTCTGACTAAAAAATAAGAAAGAATAAGTTCCCTTGATACTTTGTTCTTATAAAATGCAATAAATTAATGACAAAAGGACAAGCACCTTATGAATCATTTTAAATTACAAGCTCTATGCTGAGCAATTTATTATGCAATTTGCTATCAATAACAGAGGAGTTGGCCGTAATCAGTTATTGCCGGCACATGCTAACAATAATACACCGGTGAGTACACAGAAAACAATAATGTATATTTGGGAGGAGTAGTTTTCCAAATCGAAGGGACAAATTAAATTAGGAAAATTATTACTGGTAAAAATTGTGCATTCTTTGAGATGTTAAAACAATTTTGATGTTGCCAAAGAGTAATCACCTGTAAAAATTTATTGTAGATAATTAATTGATTATTGCAGGTATTGCAGCTGATTTATTGTAGGTAAATAAATGAGTTCACCTGAAATCTATGTCATCCCAGTACTTCCATTTCTCTGGAAGACAATACTACAACTTGTTTACCTAAGTCAAAACCAAGGATAAATATTAAGATGGCAATTATAGTTAACTGAGTTTTTAATTCCTGTTAAAGTAGTAGAAATGTCTACTGAGTTTTTTTTAGAATGCAAAGATTTGCAAGCATCATGTTTTAAAATCTTAGAAATAATGGAAGAATGCTTGCTCCTTTGAAAATCAAGAAAATAGCATTCTATTTTAAATTGATCTCTGGAAGCCTTACATGACCTTCCATAGTAAATTCTTGTTTAACCCTTCTACATCTCTTTTACCAACAACCCTGGGCCCACAGCTAGCTGAATTTTTTTTTTTTAAATCCAGAATAAATCACGTATACATTTTTATAAGAAAAAGTTGAGGCTAAAGGGCCCTTTGATTATCTTTACCCCCAATTCCAGCACCCTCTGCATATGAAATTGCCCTTCCAGACAGCTACCCACGTATTTACAATGCATGTACATAAAGATACAGTTTGCTTGCTTTTAAACACAAATGGTAGCAGGTTGTATGTGTAACGCAATTTGCCCTTTCTATTAATGTTCTGGAGAGCTTACCTAGTTAGCCCTAGTTCTTTTTATGTCCGGTGTAGTAATCCATAATATGAATGCTGATTTGACCATTTCTCTTTTGATAGACATTAAGGATGGTGCTAATTTATTTTTTTAGTTTTTGCTATTATAAAAAGTGCTTTAATGAAAAAAAAAAAGAGATATACAGTCAAAGGAAAGAGAACCTGCAACGGAGTTAACAATTTCCATTTTAAGTACTACAGACAGTTTGGTAGATGACAATCTTTCTTCTGTGAAATAAGAAACCAGTTCTAGCTTGTTGGAAGGATGCTACTTACAAAGTTTCATAAGTGTGTCTGTCAGGCAAGCCTTTTTGGAATGGAAGTTTCAGTTAAAAAGCGGCCAACTGAAATTAGGTGAAGGAAAATAAAGGATTAAAAATGCAACCAATGAAGTATTTACTGAGGGCCTGCTTTGTGCTCCGCATTTTTAGGTGCTAATTTAAATATTAATGAGGTGGGATTTTGCTCACAAACTTTTGCTCCCGGTAAACTTAATGTTGGCTACTAGCTTAATGGAGCAAAAGGACGGGTATCTGCCCCAACCAAAAATTGTTCATATTTGAAATCAGGATGAGTATTATATACTGTGGCAATTTATAGAGAAGGACATGCTCGGTCACATGGCAAAGCACCCTATTTTTCAGAATTCTTGCTTTGTGGGCAATTTGCAGTTCTGTTCCAATTTTAGGGACTCTGGTTGAGGGTTATATATCAGAGCCCTCCTGAAAAGCTGGCATGTGGCCTCAAGTTGGTCAACAAATTCCTAAAGAGCTTCTTTTGCCTGCCTTATTGGGTCATCAACGGGGAGAGGTGCTAGAAACCAGAAAAAAAGCATTCTGTTTTTATTATACTACATTAATACAGATTTTAAGTTTGTCAACCCTTTGGTACCTGGGAGGCCAAACCCTATTTTTTAACTCCCTTATTAATTAATTTCTTTTTAATTGAAGCTATCTAGAGCTGAAATCTTAGCATGGAACCCATGCGCTTTATAAAGATGACCTACATTGATAAGCATCTCCTCCTATTCCTGGGTACTCTCTCAATTCCAGAGTCCCTTGCCAAGCTCCACAAAACATAGGAAAGCAAAAACCAAAAACCAAAAAAACAGAATAAAACCTCTAATCAAACCCAAACCCAAACAAAAGAAATACCCCATACTTACAAAAAGTATACATCACTCAGCTCATTCCTCTTTTAATAAGTATTGCATGGTGCTTAAAATAGAATTACTTCTGGCTCTCCTGAGAGGTCACTGAGAGCTATTTCTGAAGTTATGGTGTAAAAACAGTTGAGCTGTAATAGCATCTTGCTGATTCACTCCATCTGCAGGTGGCTCTGTATATTTTATCATCTTTACACCAAAGAATGATAAAACAACAGGTGAGTGTCTAGGACAGGGAGTCTTAAAGGAAGGACAATGTTCTCTAGCTTCTGGCATTGATGAAACTTTGAGAACAACATACAAGATATGTGTCTAGGTAGACCTTTCCTGAATCCATTTCCCCCCCCACGTTTTAGTTTAGGAAACTTTTTGGTTTAGCTTCTTCAGTGACACAATTTTTGCCCTTTTTATGATATTTGTGCCAGGAAACTAAGTTATAAAGCAAATATAGTATCACCAGATTACAAAATAAAGTTTGTGCCTGGCTAAAGCCTTTTCCGACTTGCTGAGATGATGACAATGACCCCCCACCAGAGCAGATAAAATGCATGGCTACAGCTAAAGAGAAATGTTCTCGAGATGCTGAGGTCAGGTAGGAAAATGGATAAAAAATATTCTGGACTACGATCGATACTAGCAATAATCTTCGGGTTTTCTGATGGACATGTGATACTCATATTTCACTTCTATCCCTGTTACGTCTTACGTGACCTGATGTGAGATTTCTTGGCCCCATTAAGCTGGTTTAACTTGGCTCAAAGTCTGCAACAGTCCACATATTTGATTTTAATTAATTGTATAGGAACTTTCCTATTAATTGTATACTCCCTCTTCCAACAACCCCTCACATATCCCCTTCCAAACTGTCAAATGTTTCAGTGACAAATATTCAAGGATGAAGGAATATCTCTAGAGTTTCCCTGCTTCATTGTTACATTCAGATTCACTATGAGGATCTGTTATTCATCAAATGGTTTTATTAATTATTATTCAGTGTTTTCCTGTGTTTCTGCAAAGTGAATTTTAAGAGTTCCAGAATATTCGTTTCTAAGCATACTAGTAATCAGGCTGCTAAAGTATTTTTAGGATCTACTTTAATTCCCTTAGAAACATAGGCAAATGCTATGCCTGTACTTGCTCACTTTTGGCCATATTGCCACTAGTTGTCAAAATAAGAGACTGGTTCTCCAGTGACTTGGCAGCTTCTCATGTATAGCACAAGTGAGCATATTCTTTAAGTCTGGCTCATATCAGAGGGAGCAATCAGGGCAGTGATGCATGGAGGAGATATCTGTGCTGTGATAATCTATGCAGCTTGACATTCCCTGTGTAAGAAAAGCCTCGGGAGTCCTTCTCAGGCAGTAAAAAGATGGACACCGGGCTATTAACATTATTACTTTTGTTCTCTCTCCAGACTGGGTTTGAACCAGGTCCCAATACATCCACACTTCTCTCATTTCCTCCTCTCCACGATGGATGAAGTGCTCCTCCTCCTCCCGGCTGTAGGAACTTTCTTTCATTGAATCCATTTGCTTCTCTACTTGCTTCTTTCTATCAGCATTTAAAAAATCAGCATGATTTTCTATCAGCATGCTCATATAGCATGATGATATATTACATTTCCTAAAATAATATCAGTTTTCCTCAGGCTCATCAGAAAACTACTATCAACATTAGAAGAATGAAAGGAAAATAACTGTCCCAAAGCATTTACTTCTATAAAACTGGCATAAAATGTAACTGAGATCAACACCCTTGAATGGCAATGATCAACAATGTGAAAAACTTAAAAATGCTGACATCAGTGAAAATTTTGTAAAATTTGCAATGAGTAAGTACAAAGTTCCCAATTATCTGTAAAATACCAACTTCATAAATAGGAAAAATTTCATAGGACAGTCTGGAAGTGAAAGAATGGAGAGGGCCAAAAGGAACAAGCACACTGGTATCACCACAAAGGGAGCTGATGTGAAACCACTGTAACCTCTACCAGCTGCTCAAAGAATAACTTGGTCATATGGGTTCTTGGAAGAAAGGAAGCCTTTGATTCTTGAGCGATGAGCCGCTTAAACTTTGACGACTGACAGTCTCGCCTTCCTCTGCATCCACTCTTCTCTGTTTCCCTCCTCTACAGGATGCTCAAAACTCTACCTTATTAAACAAATATTTCCACTCTTAACTTTGGTCCTCTACTCTTACGACTTGCTTATAAGCTGTCCCTCTGGCTATCAGCCAGAGCTTGGGTAATTTTCTATATCCAACAGCTTTAGTCATCTCCATTGGACATGTCTGGATCCTGTGCCTCCTGCTGTCTCCTGAATATGCCAGAGGATGACACAATTACCTACCCACTCACACAAGTTCATATCTCATCTTTCTTCTTGGCTCCCCAAATCCAAACATTTATCAAGTCTTACTGATTCTAGCACTGTCACGTCTTTAAAATCCACCTGTCTCCAAACCCCTACTATTATTCTAATCCACGCCACCATCACCAGAACCAAAACACAGGCCTAGCTCACACTCCCTTCTTTAGCTTTCATTCCCACTGACCCATTTTTAATTTCATAGCTGGAATGATTCTATAAAAAAAAATTAAATCTGATCATCCAATCTGAGCTTAGAAGTGTTCACTGTTTTTCCCTGATGTTTGGATACAATTCAGCTCCTTAACTGTAGCCTAAAAGACCTTGCAAGATCTTGGCCTGGCTTATCTCTACTTCCTCACACTGCAAGGCCTTCCCACAGTCACTCCTACAACTTACCTCAAGTTCCAACCACTCTGAACTTTTTTTTCCCTCAACCATGCCACCTTTTCTCTTGCCTTTAGACTTTCTTATATGGTAGCCCCTCTACTTGAAACACTCTTCTGGACTTCTACCCAGAAAAAGCTGCTGCTTCTTAGATGTCTTCTTGGCTCACTAACTGTGCTGGTTTGAAATTGCTGTGTACCCTGAAAATCATGTTCTTGAATCCTGTTTCAATACTGCTGGGTGGGATCTTTTTGACTAAGTTGTTTCCATGAGATGTTACCCACCTGTTGATTAGGTGGTTTCCATGGAGATATGTCTCCACCCATCTAAGGTGGGGTTGCTTACTCGAGTCTTTTAAGAGGGAACCACTCCTGGGGAAGCCTTATAAAACAAAAAGCCAGGAGAGAAAGCTAGCAGACGTCGCTGTGTGTCTTCCCAGCTGACAGGTGTCCAGAAGCCAAAGACCACAGCAAACACCAGCCATGTGACTTCCCAGCTGACAACAGCGTTCTGGATGGCATCAGCCTTTCTTGAGAGAAGGTAACCTCTTGTTGGTTGCCTTAATTTGGACATTTTCATAGCCTTAGAACTGTAAACTTGTAATGCAATAAATTTCCTTTTTAAAAGCTGTTCTGTTTCTCGTATATTGTATTCTGGCAGCTTCAATGAAGCAAAGCACTAACCAAGACCTCTCAGGCCAAATTAAAACCTTGGTTAGGTGTCTTCGTATAAGGCTGCACCTTCCTGGTCCTGACTGGAATTACACTGTAAGTGCCTGGATACTTATCTTTCTTTCCAAAGAGAGATTCAGAGAGGGAACAGTTTCTGACTTCTACACTGTTATATACGAAGCATCTGGCAGTGTGCCTAACACACAGAAGGTATGCAACAAATGTACTTCAAATGAGCAAATGTCAAATGAAAGGATGAATGTTCTGGCTCTAAAAGTATTGATATAGATGGGTACGGGGCATGAACAACTACAGTGCTTTGTTGAGTGATGATAACTCATGGGCTTGAGGAGGCTGGGAGGTGGGGACTGGATTAGAAGAACAGAAGAAACCAGCTTCAACCGGTTCCCAGTGGAGCTTTTGGTATGTGGTAGTGGTGGTGTGCCAGAGACTCCTTAGTCAGACTGGTCAGAACTATCTATTTTTTAGCCAGAATCTCTGTATGCGACTGAGTCAACTGGCACTCAGCATATACTGCCTTTGACAAGCCTTACTATACTATAGATGCTAAAAGTTTAACCTTAAAACTCCGTTTTCCAAACTTTCTGAGGTACAGTTTGGGATGCAAATTAGATTCCAAATATCTGATGATTGAGTGAATGAGCATGGTGGAAGGACTCTTGTGATCCTTTCTTTACAGCATGTTTATAAAATTTAGGGATGGCTGAACACTAATATTCCAAAGTAAACTGTCCTCTGATTACCTGAATGAAAAAAAAAAAGGCTCAACAGGTTAGAAAACCTTATTCTACTGCAAGAGCTTAATGTACGTATTTTTTCTTGGATAGAAAGCCATTAGAGAATCCTCCCTTATTGTTTTTGTACAATATGTATATACACTATAGGGTGCTAAACTATTTCTATAGCATTTGTTATAAAAACAGTAGTCAGATTTATTTATGTATAGGTAATAAAAATAAACCGTTTTTGTGAGTTTTTTTTTTTAACTTTTAAAGAGATAAAAAATACCTTTCATACCTGGACCGAGCAACGGTGATCGGTTAAGCTGAGTACTGGCCTGGTGCGATGGGGGGGTCTCGACTGTGTTTGTGTTGTTACTGGTGGTGGTGGTGGTGGTGCTGCTGGTCGTGGCACTGCTCTGGATGACAGGGTTGTTTCTATCCCACATGTTTACAGTTTTATTGTTGTAGTTGCTTGGGTCACCCCAAGCAGAAGTACCATCATCAATTTCCATTTTGCGTCGAATGGATGGTGGAGAAGGTTCTTCCCAACCAGTGGCCTCACTATTGTCCTTTTGTTTGACAGGTACTGGCCCCCCAATCCACCCTGTCCCTGTCTGTTTCACAGAAGCAGCTCCTCCCCAGTTATTCACATTGTTGTCTTGGGGTTTACTGGCCCAGTTTTGTTGGGGGCCAGGTTTTAGAGACTCTCCCCAGGTGGTACCTGGATTAACCTTTGCATTTGTGCCATTGCCCCATCCACTGGTCCCAGACCTGGCTGCATCACTCCAACCAGACCCTGATCTATTATTGTCAGCATCCCAGCCTGATCCATTTTTTTTCCCATCCCCCAAGTGTCCAAGGACAGAGGATGAATCTGCCCAATCTCCCCCTCCTGTACTCCATGCTGGATTAGACTTTTGTCCATCTCCCCAGTTTTGAGATTTGGGTTTTTGAGGCTCACCCCACGTGGGTGACTTGTCCTCCTGATTGACGGTCCCACTCCAAGCATGGCCACTTCTGGCAGCAGCAGCATTATTTACAGCAGTAGAGCTTACTGAGTCTCCCCACACCCCTGGGCCATTTGGCGCTTTGTTGTTGCTGTCTCCCCACCCCGTGTTTGCTGGCACAGCAGCAGGTGGTGAACTGACCCACCCGGATACTGAAGAGGTATTTGTACTGTTCATGATGGACCCATCGTGCTTCCCCCCTGAGTTTGAAGGCTGAGTAGCTGCACAACCCCAGGCCTCTGTCCCATTGTCATTTTTTCTCTCAGACCTAGGGGATTCTTCAAATTCCCAGGCAGTGTTTTGCTTCACAGGAGTCTGTCCCCAACCAGTATTAGACAGAACTCTTGGGTCAAGATCATTCCTTGGCAACTGGATGTGCCCTTGGTCTATAATCCCCTTCTCTCGCCTTCGGCCTTCTCCTGTTGCTTCCCTCCCAGTGCTTCCTTCATTGTGATCACCAGAACCATCATTGCTTCCTTCACTTCCTGTATTTCCAGAAGATGCAGCTTTGGCCCAAGAGGTCATCTGTTCGCTGCCAGGTTGCATGGCAGGATTCTGGCTGGTAACACTAGGACTATCCCACCCTGTTGATCCTTTCCCACTGATGTCATTATTGGAATGCTGGTTTGGGGGCTTTCCCCATTCCCCATTCACACCATTAGAGGTGCTTCGGTGGTGGCCCCAAGCTCCTGAATGGATATTACCAACACCATTGTTGCCACTGCCCCTTCCCCAAGCTAGTATTCCAGGGCCAGCAGGAGGTCCCGAATCCCAAGCATTTCCTCCATTTCCTTCCTTGTGCACAGCACTGCTGGATCCATTTTGTTTAGCACTTAATGCTGAGTTCACAGTGTCTCCATTCCCCTGACTGAACCCAGAATTGCTACTTCCTGTGGCAGGGTTACCTGGGGATAGTCCCCACACAGAATTGTTTATTCCTTCACCACCTCCCCCACTGACTTGAGAAACTGATGATCCGTTAGCACCAGGAAGGCCTTGCAGGTGGGGCGGGATGATGGCCCCCATACCAACAGCCATCCCCCAGTTTGGCAGTCCGTTTGTCTGCATTGCATTGATAGGGTTTGGTGAAGAGTTCATGGGGTTAGTGTTATTTGGTCCGTCAGTGTTAAGGTTCTGAGGTTGTACGCTGAAAGACACATTCTGAGAAGTGGACGTTTGTGGTTCTGTGCTCTCTTGCTGCAGCAAGTTTCCCCAAGCACCTAAAGTGCCTGTTGGGTTCCCATTCTGGTTGCCCAAATTTTGACCTATGGCACTGACTGGACTGCAAATACTGGAAGGGTTGCCTGTTGCCACAGCTCCTTCATGTCCAAGTACAGGCCAGGCAGCTGGGTTGGCATTAGGGTTAAGGTTAAGATTAATGCCAGCATTGGAGTTGGAAGCACCCCAGCAATTCTGACTTCTACCATCTCCAATCATATTGTCCATTTTCCCATCTCCACTACTGATTGAGCAGTGAGCTAGGCCAGAATTGGAGCCTGTGGTGACACCCCAAACTCTGGCTGAGTTTCCATTTCCATTTGCTCCACCTGCTCCAAGGGCACTCTGATTAGAAGCGCTTTGGACGAGTGCTCCGTTGGTGCCATTATTGCCGTTCGTCTTCTGTGTATGTCCAGTGAAGTTGCCCTGGGCACTCCCTGTAGCCATGCTACTGTTCTCTGAGCCACAGTTGGAGGCAGAGTCAGTGTCTGTAGTACATTCTGAGGCAGATTCCGTCTCTGTCCCTGTGATGGAAGGCCACGCCTCCTTGTCAGTCCTGTCTATTATTACTTTATCCCAGCTGCAGGTGGCTTCGCTTCTGTAAGTGGGCTGCTGCCCCCAGTGGGGATTCTCATAATGATCTGCCAATCCACTATGACTGAGATCTGAAAAAGATGACACAAAATTCAAAATCAGATTTTCCTCCCATTTAGCAATGAATCAACTGTTAACCAGTCTTTGGGGAAGTCTTCATTTCAAGCTTTCAATTCTGAACGACAAATGTGAAAAAACAACTTAACAGGAAAAAAGTTAGTTGTCTTTTTAATAGCTCCCATTTAAAAAAGAGTTAATGTTTCTAAAATTATATTAATTCTTACCACTATAGCACACTATTATCTGTCTTCAGAAGACTCATAATGCACATAAAGATACCCACATGGGTATCTTTAAAGCATTTGTAGTAAGGAAAACTGCTTAACCTGAATGCAGTAGTTCTCAGATTTATGTGGTTTCATAATACCTAAAAACACCTCAGACTCTGGGAAACACTGAGAAGACACTAAGCTCAGATGGACTTTTGAAGGCAACCTGTGATTCTCTTTAAGACCTCTAGTTACTGTATTATATAGAGGGTTAGAAACATTTGGTTACATTATATGCCACTTAAACTGCTCTTACCAGCAATTATGGTGTATCATAGTTTCCTGCGTATTATATTAAAAAAAAAAATCCTCAACCTTATAACCCTATAGCTGGTATCTTTTTGGATCTCTAAGGATTCCTTCTACACATGCTTTCCATTTTCTTGAGAGCCCCAGAATATATATCGTTTTACTCTTATGATCCTATTATTATTATTTTGGCATGGGCAGGCTCTAGGAATTGAGCCTGAGTCTCCAGCATGGCAGGCAAGAACTCTGCCACGGAGCAATCATTGAACCACCCCTTATGATCCTTTTAAAGAATCTAGTATTTAGCATTTGTATCTTGAGTCCTATAATTCCTTAATTATTTGTGTTTTTCCAACAGTGTGATTAATCATATATTCCAATGATTTTCCCAGCAGATTTTACTAAAAAAAAAAAAGTGAAAGCAATGTTAAAAACCATTTAACCTAAATATACAATAAAATCATTCAACTTAGAAATTTTTGATGGAGTTTCTTTAAATAGTATGATACAGACTTTTATTAATGAACACTAAAACACAGGTTTCTCCAATACAGGTTCTCCCAAATAAAGAAGTTTGATTGAGCTAAAGGGAAAAAGGAGTGTCCCAAGAATTACCACTGCTACTGAAAAGAACATTCTAAAGAATATCAACCTTTAAAAAAAGAATTTTTTCTGCCTGACCTTAAATGAACATGATGAATTCAAAATTATGCTACAGGTAATTCCAAAATAGGTAGATTACAAAGGAAAAATGAAAGACAGGTAACAGAAAACTTTAAATATCTTAACTAGTATAAGACAATTAAATTTTTTATTGCCCAATAATAGGTGCTTATGATGACTTTCCCCCTTGGTTTTGCATATACATTAAAAACTACCTTATGTAGTAACTAATTAAGAAAAAATAAAATAAGCCATAAAAAGATGACCAAGGCAAAAAGCAGTGATTATCAGTTGTCTTCGTTCATCCTACTGTCTGCTGTCCTGCCCTCAGGGACAGGGTTTACCAGGACACTTGCTTCTTCACTGGGATGGCACCAGGACCCACACTCAGAAGGCAGGCAGTTAATCTGGCTGCCCAGTGTTTTCCTTTCTGGGCCTGGATACATGTGACTGTGAGTACGGAGCATCATCTTTTCTGTTACACAAAATGCCACACTGTGACAGGATGAGTTCGTTAATGGTACACTTGAAGGGTTTGCATGAAATATTTGATGATTCCTCAGTCCCCAATTTGGATTCACACTTGGTTATCATGTGTACTTTAGAGAACATGAGTGATATGACAGGTTTAAAAAATGTGCTTCTATCCTACACATACGAAACTTTGATGTACATAAAGGATGGCATCACAAGCTAGTGGAGAAGGGAAAGACTAGCTAATAAATGCTGTTGGACAAACAAAGTAAAAGTGGACTCCTACCTCATATCATAAAAAATATAAGTCCTGGGTGGGATTAAAAACTGAATTTATAAAATAAAAACTTTTTTTAAGTTTAGGAAAGAAATATATATGACAGACTAACTCTTGGAGAAGATATAAAATGCATAAGTCATAAAAAGGTGATATACCTGTCTATGTAATATTAAATCTGATTTGTGGCAAAAGAGTCCATGTTCAGAAGGCTAAAAAACAAGCCCCAACCCATCATAACTTGCCAACCCCCTACCAAAACCATTCCAGCCTAAAGAACACCTAAGGAGATATATAAGATTCTACAAAAGTTCCATGCACTAGGGTAACTTTCCAGAAACCTACAACCTCCAAATGGGTCCCTGGACCAGGTAAGTCCTAAAACCTAGAGGGGCCAGCCTCTCCAGAACATGAGTTAGTTTCATTTCCCTGCCCGTATTACTGACAGCCCCTTCCAACATGAAAAAGTTAGAACGGGCATGGCCCAAATACCTCTAAAGAGTGGGACAGAAAGACCAAAGGTGATGGCGGAGTTATACAGAGAAGGTAGGGTTTAACAAGTGACTATGAATGCTGAATCATTATATTGATATTTCTTTTAGTCTCCAGTACCTTAGAGCGATTAGAAGAAAAAAGCAGAAATAGAAAAACCCAAAATTGTGGAATTGTAACCCACACCAAACTCTGAAATCTGTTCTACAACTAATTGTTGCAATGTGTTTGAAATTTATTGCTTTTTTGGTATATATGTCATGTTTTCACAAAAAAAGTCAATTGTGATGATAAAAAGATATAAATTTTCTAGCCTCCTATTTTCTGGAGCAGCTAGAAGGAAAAATCTGAGTTGATGGTATGGTAGCCCATGACTAACTCTGGGATCTGTCCTAGAGTGCTTTGAAGAGTGCTTTGAAAACTTTTTTTTTTTCTTTGCCTTGTATGCATGTTATATTATACAATAAAAAAAAAAGTAAAACAAACAAAAAAACAAGCCCCAAAGGGAAAACATACAATAGAGAAAGGGTGGTTACTGGCATAAAGAAATCCTACAAATCAATAAGAAAAGAACAATAATCGAACAAAAAATTGGAAAAAGACATGTACAAGCTTTCAGAGGTAAAGAAATTCGAATAACTAGCAACACATGATGTAATAATCAACAGTATTAACAATGAGATATGTTGCACTTTGGATGGAAATGATACACATTAATTTGAGGATAGTAGCTTCCTTTGGGGGGAAATGGGAATGGGATATCTGTATCTGTAACATTTCTACCAAAAGATACTAAGCAAATATGGCAACATTACATTAATTCTGCCTTGTGGATACAGTATTATTAGTCTCTGTACATTATTTCTATTCTAAAAATATTTCAGGTAAATGTTAAAGAATTAAATTTGTAAAGCTTAAATGTGAATGAAGTGGTATCCGAGGTGCCCACAATGGAGAGGTCCCCTCATTTGTCATCTGCTATCAGTACTTTATTTCTATTTATTGATTTTTAAGTTTATCACTTTGGGGTGTACAGTTCTGTGGGTTTTGACAGATCAGTGGTTACCAAATATTAACATAGTAACTCCAGCATCATTTAGATCAGGGTTAACATGGGATATCCTTTTCATCCTTTTACTCAAAAAACAAAATCATACAAAATAGGTTTATTAAAATATGAAAGACATGTAATAAGCTGCATATATTTAAAATGTATGACTGGATATACTTCAACATATGTACATATCTGCCTTCATTACTCAAGATAATGAAAATATCCATTATGTTTACAACGTTTACTCTTGTCTCTTTATAATCTACCCCCCACCCCTACAATTACCAGGCAAACACTGATCTGTTTCCTTTTATTATAGATTAGTCTACATTTTCTGGAACGTTATATAAATGGAATCACACAGTATATTCTCATTTTGTCTGGCTTCTTTCCTTCAGGTTAATTGTTTTGAGGTTCATCCATATTGTTAGTGTGAATCAATGATAGTTCATTCTTTTTTATTACTGAATAATATTTCTTTTTGTGAACATTTTTATTTAGTCATTTATCTGTTTATGGACGATTGTTTCCACATCTCCACAATTAGGAACAGAGCCACTACAGACATTCATGTGTAGGTTTTTGTGTAAACATGTTTTCACTTTCCTAGAACAGACATCCAGAAACAAGATTGCTTGGCATACAGTTAGTACAAGTTTAACTTTGTAAGAAACTGCCAAGTTTTCCAGAGTGGCTATACCATTTTGCATTCCCACCAGCAATGTATGAGAATTACTCTTAACTGTATTTGAAGTTACTTGTTGGTAACATTTGGTAAGGGCATATCTTTTTTTAATCCACTCTGAGAATTTCTGTCTTGATTTGTGTTTAGACCATTTACATTTAATATAATCACTGATTTGTTTGGATTTCAGTTCCCTCTTTTTTGTTCCTCAATTTCTCATTTCTTCCCTTTGAATTACTTGAAAATTTTTGTAGTATTCCATATTAATTCATTTATTGTGACTGACCATATTTCTTTGCATAATTTTTCTTTTCAGTGATTGCTCTAGAGATTACAACACACATAGTTAACTTTCAACAGCCTACTTAGAATCAATAGTCACAACTGGAATGTATAAACTTTAGCCCCTTTTAGATCTCTTTACTTTCCCCACTTATTTGCATGGCACTATTTACTTTCAGAGTCCTCAGATAGTTGGGTCTTTTTTTTAATTTAGCAAGTAATCAAACCAGTTAGGGTCGAATACTGAGTGCTTGGCCTTCTAAGGCCAAATTTTTGAAGTCTCGGCCACGTATATGGCACTCTGCAGTAAGGGCCATAGGGCCTTGGCCACAGAGGATGTAGCAGTGCATCTCCACAACTGAAAATGACTCTGGGACAAGGCGGGAGGAAAAAGAAAGCAAAAGACACCCTCCTCCTCCTGGCCCAAATACATTCTTTATGGCTTACAAGGGCTCCTTTTCCCAGTCCTCTGGTCGGAAAATTAATTTCTTTGGGAGTTTTTGGTGTCTACACCCATTGCACATTTCCACAGCTTGGACCATTTTTAAGTCAAGACCAAGAGACAAAAGAGGGAAAATACCCCAGCAGGAAACTCACTTCTGTATCAGTTGCTGCTTAAGTTCTGATTTCTCTTCCGTAATTGCCTGTTACCATTACTTTCAGAGTCCTTAGAAAGTTGTATTTTGTACTTTGCTTAAATATTTAGCTGGGATTAGTGGAAGTGTTCGTCTAATTGTGGATTGAGTTCATCTTGGTCGGTCCTGGGAGCACCAGTGCTGTGTTAATATGCTTTTCTTGAATTTGGTGTCTGTCTCCCCCATTTCTGTAAGTGGTGCCATGATCTACCGAGAAGCGCATGTAAAAACCTTGATTCCTCTTTTTATCTTATCCCCCTCACCCAATCCACTTTTCTCTTCCTACTGCCATCATTCTAGTCTAAGCACCATTACTTGCACATGAAATATGGCTATAGCCTCTTCTTTTCTTTTCTTTTTCTGTTGTCCCCCTTAAAATCCATTCTCCATACAGATATTAGAATGATCTTGTAAAAACAAATTCCCAGCATACTTAATCCAACCTCCTGTAGCCACTGAAATTATAATATGGGTTAGTTATGGTGAAGACATAGAGGTCCATGTAAAGCATCATATAGAGCAGGACACTTAGGGGCCCCTTCAGCAGGATGACTCCAAGGATAACATTCTCTCAGAAGGCCTGTATTGGTTGCTGGAACATTGTCAATTTCCCAAAGATTAACTGGAGAGTCTGTTCTCCTACAGACTAAATTTCCAGCCTCTCCTAATGATAACTGATGTTAGTCAAGCTACTCAAGAAATGGAATGTGGAGCTATGTATCGAGGGAATATATCTCACAAGTGTATGAACAATGGAGCATTTCATTATTAATCTTGTTGGAAGGTATTTAGTAATGTGAAGAACACTTGTAATCTGTGCATGTTGACTTGGTAAATATTTTAATTTTAAAGAATATTCCTCCAATGTCCTTAGGAGAAGAAAAAGGCAAATCCCTACTGCTAGAAAAATGCTGTCAATTTTAGGAGGCACAGAGATTCAGTGTGAACTATAAAACAATCTGATCACTGACGTAAGAGTCTAATTTCTCGAAGTGAGTGCCTTGCCACATGAAGCACCCAATAAATGCTTCCTGACTCAACAAAAGAATAAATGTTCAGACCTCAAATCTGAGTTTAACTAAATTCATCAAGTAGCTCAACAATCTGAAGTAACTCACTTCTCAACTCTAAAAAGATCTGCAAGAGTCCTCAATTCTAAAATTTATTTCCAGAGGTTATATATACTACACATTAACATGACAATCCCAGAAAAATATCAAGTAACATATACTTGACACAGTAAATCTGAAACACAACATTAAAGCAAAGATATTATACTCAAATTTACCTATTCTGTTTAGAATGAACAAAGAACTGTTTAGAGATGAAAAACCATAAAATCCAATGGGCTTTCTATACTGTAAAAATTCGAACATATGCCATCCTCCTACTCAGATGATTTTGCGTTGGACCCTTCTACAAATATTTATAATAAAAATATAAAATTGTAAATAATATGAAGGTCAAAAATGAGCCCAAACATTCGGTTTTCATTGCTTTGAAGAAAAAAAAAACAACTACATCTTTACATTTTGAACTACATCCTACAACGTCCTAGAGAAAAAAATAATTTATAAATTTCTCAAAGATGTACTAAGAGGGTAAAATAAGCAATAAAGTTAATAAAGTAACTAAAGCAGAAAAGGGTAGAAAAATATCAAAAAGGAGAAAGAAGGGCGAGCCGCGGTGGCTCAGCGGCAAGAATGCTTGCCTGCCATGCCAGAGGACCTGGGTTTGCTTCCTGGTGCCTGCCCATGTGAAAAAAAACAAAAGGAGAAAGAAATTAGGTAGAAAACTATCAAACAGCTGAAAAACACATTCTATATTTTCATGGATAATACTGTGTCCTTAGAACTTCACAAAAGCAAATAAGGGACAAAGACTACACAAAGGCTAATTTTGGAATTAAGGAGATAATGCTGTGGCAATAGGATTTTTTCATTTATATAAATTTAAAAATTCCCAATTCAAGAAAGACATTATAGGCACTGGGGTGATTTTAAGAAGCCACAGCAGGGTTTATGCAGGTGCAGAGGCATCTGTGCCCACTGGGCTGCTTCTAACAAGTCTCCGCATTTTTTAAGAAATGATCACTACAGCAACAAAGTTCCCATAGTTCGGTTCTTCTCAGGGAGAGAGAGAAAAACCTGAAAGTGTGGCACAGCAAGGTCAACACCAATGTGTCAACAACGACAGAGGCAAAGTCATTTTTCCAAGGACTCCATAAACTACATCCCTAACTTCAGACGCACCTTAAGGCAAGATGAAACCAGGCCTGTTGAGCCTGAACATCAAATAGCTCTACAACTCTTATACTACACTCCTCTGACATCATCCATCATTCCTTGATTGGCTCATTGTAACACTTTTCTACCAGTTCTTGTCTCCTATCTATTCCTTACACCCTCTCCCAAGTGTTTTCAAGAATGCACCAAGTGAAGGAACAGGTCATGAATATCTACTTAATAGTTTCAAAGGGTTCTTCACATAGAGACCTTAAGTCCTTAGCAGCCCACAAAGCTGACCCTGCTTCTCTTCTGGAGCTGCATTTCACATCCTGCTCTGTCCTATAGCCAGAGAACCTTCTTTCAGTTCCCTGAGGCATCATCTGCCCCCCCAAACCCTCAAAAGACGGGGCCTTGGAAGATGCCAATCACAAGCCTGGACTCAATGTCTATTCATTTTCTCCTAACTCAACTCATTCTGGAAGCTTTCCCTAGTTAGGGCCTTCTGAAACATTCATTAAAACAGTCTTCTTTACCTTTTAATTTAGATCAGGGGTTGGCAAACTTTTCTTTAAAAGGCCAGCTAGCAAATATTTTCAGCTTCATGCGGCCATACTGTCTCTGTCACAGCTACTCAATTCTGCTGCTGTACTGTTGACAGCTACCAAAGACAGCATTGTAAATGGCTGAGTGTGGCTGAGTTCCAATAAAAATTTATTTATAAAAACAGTGAGTGGGCTTCCAGCCCAAGATGGCGGCTTAACAATGTACGCATTTTAGTTCGTCCTCCAGAACAACTACTAAATAACCAGACACAGTACAGAACAGCTCCTGGGGCCACGTCAGTGACCGGACACACAGCGTACCCCAGTCTGGACCAGCTGGACCGGCTGCGAGCCCCCCAAGAACCGTGAGTTCCCCAAGTGGCTGCGGCAGGCGCCCCTCCCCCAGAGGCTGCTTCCCAGAGGGGAAAGGAAAGAGACTTTACCAGCAGCAGGGGCTGAGTGCAAATAAGCTTCAAATGTGGAATTAATTAACAAATTCTGACTACTAAAAATAGGCCCCCAGCTCAGGTGAACCTTGTCAAAGCGGAGGTCACTCATTATGGCCCCGGCGTCAAGGGGGCAGGGCTGACAGAAAAAGGAAAAAAAAAGAAGGAAACAGAGGTTTTTGTGGCTGTGTTTCTACAAAGGCTTGACTGCCTTTGGATACAGCAGCAGGGCTCCTCAGGCTGCAACTGCCCCAGGCAGAGGCATAAACAAACTCGTTTGAGGGCTTGGCTGGAGCCTGTGCCTTCCCCAGGGGAGGGGTGAAGCCCAACTCAGGTGGAATCCCTCCCTCAAGGAATTCAGACACCAGGGCTTGGTAATTTGAAGCCATTAAAACCAGCCTACAACCTTTCCTCTGTCTCCACCACGCCCCCAGCCAAGGTTAAAGGTACCACATCATCTTATGCTGGTGGGACCTGCAGGCAGACAAGCGCCACGTATTGGGCAGGATAAGAAAAACAGAGCCCAGAGACTTCACAGGAAAGTCTTTCAACCTGCTGGGTCTCACCCTCAGGGGAAACTGATGCAGGTGACTCTTTCCTCCTGATAGGAGGCCATTTTGGTTTGGGAAAATCCGGCTGGGGTCTATAATACCTTCGTAGACCCTCCTAAGTGTGTGGGGGAGAAAAGGCATCATACAGTCAGGGCAAGAAACGAGAAAACAAGAACTGAAAAATTCTCCTCTGTTAAACAAAACTTAAGCTATAGGTCCAGATAAAGCTGAACTGAATGTCAAAGAACAGATAGACAACAAATTCATCCAGCAAGGATGAATTACACTAGGTAAAAGAAGTGCAAGCAATCTCCAGAATAAACTAATTAAGGTAATTAAATGCCTAGATGCCAACAAAAAATAACAAATCACACTAGGAAAAGTAAAGATATGGCCCAGTCAAAGGAACAAACCAACAATTCAAATGAGATACAGGAGCTGAAACATGTAATTCAGAATATACGAACAGACATGGAAAACCTCATCAAAAACCAAATTAACGAATTGAGGGAGGATATAAAGAAGGCAAGGAATGAACAAAAAGAAGAAATCGAAAGTCTGAAAAAACAAATCACAGAACTTACGGGAATGAAAGGCAAGGTAGAAGAGATGAAAAAAACAATGGTAACCTATAATGGTAGATTTCGAGAGACAGAACATAGGATTTCTGAACGGGAGGATGGAACATCTGAAATCCGGCAAGAAAAAGAAAATATAGGGAAAAAATTGGAAAAATATGAGCAAGGACTCAGGGAACCGAAACACAATATGAAGTGCATTAATATACATGTTGTGGGTGTCCCAGAAGGAGAAGAGAAGGGAAAAGGAGGAGAAAAACTAATGGAAGAAATTATCACTGAAAATTTCCCAACTCTTATGAAAGACTTAAAATTACAGATCCAAGAAGTGCAGCATACCTCAAAGAGAATAGATCCAAATAGATGTACTCCAAGACATTTACTAATCAGAATGTCAGAGGTCAAAGAGAAAGAGAATATCTTGAAAGCAGCAAGAGAAAAGCAAACCATCACATACAAGGGAAGCCCAATAAGACTATGTGTAGATCTCTCAGCAGAAACCATGGAGGCAAGAAGACAGAGGGATGATACATTTAAATTACTAAAAGAGAAAAACTGCCAACCAAGAATTCTATACCCAGCAAAATTGTCCTTCAAAAATAAGGGAGAAATTAAAACATTTTCAGACAAAAAACAGTGAGTGGGCCAGATTTGGCTTGGAGGCCATAGCTTGCCAAGCCAAGCCTGATTTAGACAATAAATCTTACTGAATGTCTCCTTGGGCAGGCATGTGATTGGGATACAGTGATGAGCAGAACACACAAATTCCTCCTCTCACAGCATGCACATTCTAGGGTAAGTTATTTTTGTGCTTATTTTTCTGTCTCTCCCTCTCGGATGTAAACTCTATGAAGACAAGAACTGCCTGTTTTTTTATTTGTATTCCAGTGCTCAACAAGGTTTCTGACATATTGTATATGACATTTCTGAGTAACTGTAGAATGAAGGGATGAGTAATTATTATAAATACATGAAAGCATTCTTAACAAACATTCCATACATGGTGTATAATCAATGGCTCACAAGATCATCACATAGTTGTATATTTATCATCATGATCATTTTTTAGAACATTTTTATCACTCCAGAAAAAGAAATAAGAAAAAAACTCAAAAATACCACACCCCTTACCCCTCTTTTTTATTGACCACTAGTATATCCACCTACCCAATATATTTTAACCTTTGTTCCCCCTATTATTTGTTTATTTTTTGTCCATATTTTTTACTCATCTGTCCATACCCATAAAGAGAACATCAGACAAAAGGTTTTCACAATCACATAGTCCCATTGTAAATGTTGTATCTTCACACAATCTTCTTCAGGAAAACAAGGCTACTGGAGAACAGCTCTTCAGTTTCAAGGTACTTTCCTTTAGCCACTTAAATATGCCATAAACTGAAAAGTGATATCTATATAATGAGTAAGAATAATCTCCAGGATAACCTCTTGATTCTGTTTGAAATCTCTCAGCCACTGATACTATATTTTTCCTCATTTCTCACTTGCCCCTTTTGGTCAAGAATGTTTCCTCAATCCCTTGATGCTAGCCCCCAGCTCATCCTGGGATTTCTGTCCCATGTTGCCAGGGAGATTTACACCCCCGAGAGTCATGTCCCACATAGGAGGGGAGGGTAGTGGGTTCCCTTGTTCCCTTGGCGTGTCAGCTTAGAGAGGCCACATCTGAGCAACAAAAGAGGTTCTCTGGGGTGACTTATGCGTAACTTTAAATAGGCTTAACCTTTTGCAGGAATAAGTTTCATAGGGGTTGAACCCCAAGATCAAGGGCTCGGCTTATTGATTTGGTTGTCCCCACTGCTTGTGAGAGTATAAGAAATTCTCCAGATAGGGAAATTGAATCTTTCTCCCTTTCTCCCCATTCCCCTAAGGGGCCCCTGCAAACACTTCTTTATTCACGGTCCAAATCACTCTGGATTTATCAGGCATCACACTAGCCTGGGCATACTAACAAAATCTCACACCCCTACATGGGACATGACTCCCAGGGGTGTAAACCTTCCTGACGACATGGGACAGAAATCCGAGAATGAGCTGGGACTCAGCATCAAGGGATTGAGAAAAGCTTCTCGACCAACAGGGGTAAGAGGGAAATGAGACAAAATAAAGTGTCAATGGCTAAGAGATTTCAAACAGAGTCGAGAGGTTATTCTGGAGGTTATTCTTATGCATTATACAGATATCAACTTTTTAGTTAAGATATATTGGAGAGGCTGGAGGGAAGTGCCTAAAAATGTAGAGCTGTGTTCCAGTAGCCATGTTTCTTGATGATGACTGAACAATGATATAGCTTTCACAATGAGACTCTACGAATGTGGAAACCTTGTGTCTGATGCTCCTTTCAGCTACTATATCAACAAAAGAGTAGAACATATGGAATAAAAATAAATAATAGGGGGAACAAATGAAAAAATAAATTTAGTTTGAAA